>JACYXH010000802.1:9361620-9414120 GCA_026745465.1 Lota lota | reverse complement strand
ATAGAACAGCTTAGAACTATCAAGTCTTGAACGATGTCTTAAAACACCATTTGTGCACAAATGTTCAAAGTCAAGGCATTTTCCCAGATGAGAAATCTTTAAATCATGTGGACGATATTCTCTAACCCTGTGTGTTTATCTCTCAGCCTCCACGTCCCCCAGGGGCCCGTAAACACGGCACAGCTCAAAGAAAAGAAGCAGCGTTCGATTTTCCCGGCAGGCCCCAAGTCATTCTGCTGATTCATTAATGTTTAACCTGTTTACTGTAAGGCCGGATCAGAGCCAGACAAATATGTGCAAGAACGGGGGAGCCCACAGCTCTTCTTCTAAACGCCCACAAACCGTCGGGAGCTGCACCTGTTGCACAGAGAGAGGCCCTTCGTAGTCATTTGAAATCAGTTACTCTGCCTGCGTTCTGCTTGATTGTGGCCGCAGGGCTCCTGAGGGTCCGCTCCACCCTGCAGTACTAACGTATTTCTTATGGCACAGGGGCCGCAAAGGAATACAGAATAACCCATTGCGCCTCTCCCTTTTTCTTCCCACAATACCAGCGTCGGGAGGAACGAATGGATCCGGAACGAAGGTCTGAACGGAGGGAAGATGGCAGTGGAAGGATTCTTCGTCCGTCCGCTGCCATCCCATGCAGAGCGGGAGCTTTGCTGCACTGGCACGGATTATTCATAATGATGATGATGATGAAGAATGTATCTGCCGTGTGTTGTTAGGTCTCTGGTCTTGTTTCTTTGATGACATTTACGACGTGTTGGTGTTTTTTTCGTTTTATTACAGACTGTATCATTGTGTGTGTGTGTGTGTGTGTGTGTGTGTGTGTGTGTGTGTGTGTGTGTGTGTGTGTGTGTGTGTGTGTGTGTGTGTGTGTGTGTGTGTGTGTGTGTGTGTGTGTGTGTGTGTGTGTATTTGTTGTATTCCTGTTGGACTGTGTATATGTATAATGCACCTATATTTACATGTGTGTATGTGTTTTATTTGTTTGTGTCTTTCCCAATACTTACAGTTGTGTACACTTTTTAATTAATTCAACTTTCATCTAAGCAGAGACCCAATGAATGAATCCACAACTATCAACTATCAACTTATTTCCACAAGGAGGCAAACAAAAGAGTCAGGAACCACAGCAAGGGAGGGAGGTTTGTCCCCGAGCTGTCACTGTGAATAGCATAACCTTATGTGTAATAAAACATACATTATGCATTCCTCATTACACACATTTTCCACAGGCAATGCACTAAACTCACACCTGCTTTTATTTACACCAAGAAAGCAGTATAGGGTAGGCTGACATTTTCATCTGCTCGACTGCAACATGGATAACTGGCTGCCTCGTAAATACTTCTGTCATACTTGTATTTGGAGCTGCTATATCTCAAATGACCTCTTGGGGGCAGTATATATCCATAGAAAAAAATGGACTTCCACCTCTTTTCTTCACTCTGTTTCTTACTTTTGACTCTGACATTCATCAGGCCTTCTTTCTTTCTTTCTTTCGTTCTTTCTTAAATCTTAATTTCCACACTTTTCTGTCTGCATTAGGTTTTTTTCTCCATCTCGCCTTTGCTCTCCCTCCCTCTCTCTCTCTCTCCCTCTCTCACTCTCCCTCACTCTCTCTCTCTTTTGTTTGCGCTCTCTCTCTCCCTGTCTGTGTGGGGTGTGGAAGCTATCAGCATGACAGGCTTCAGTGCCTCACCAATTCCATCAAAAAGCTATTTTACAAACCACATACCCATGCAGCCGAGCCTTCAATACTCTTTCTTACCTTTTATTTTTGATCTCTTTCTCTCCCTCTTATGTGTATAGCATGTTATCACCCTTTCTATTCTTATTTTCCTCCACCCCCCTTGTCTCGCTCTGTGTTTCTCCTGCTTTTCTCAGCAAGTCTCTCTCTATGCCTTGGTTTTCTTAGCAGTTTCTTTCTAGTATTTTGATTTCCCAGCTGTCAACATCTCTACCTAGATCCTTATGTCTTCATTAATTTCCTCTCTATGATCATCACCGGTCTCTCTGCCCCTCTCCCTTAATGTCTCCTAAATGGAGTTATATCTATGTGTGTGTTATGCTGGCTTTCTGTGTGTGTGTGTGTGTGTGTGTGTGTGTGTGTGTGTGTGTGTGTGTGTGTGTATGCATGTGTGTGCGTGTGTGGGAGAGTTTGTGTGTGTGTGTGTTGTGTCTGTGCATGTGTGTGCATGTGTGTGCGTGTGTGGGAGAGTGTTTGTGTTTTTGCATGTGTCTGTGTGTGTGTGTGTTGTGTCTGTGCATGTGTGTGCATGTGTGGGAGAGTGTTTGTGTGTATGTGTGTGTGTGTGTGTGTGTGCGTGTGTGTGCATGTGTGTGAGAGAGAGTGTGTGTATGTCTCTTTTTCTCTTGAATCAGCCCAGCCTCACCATCTGTGCATTTAAAACATTAAATAATAATATGCTGTGGGCAGAGAAGAACAGCTATTATCAAAATATATTAAATCAATATATTACTGCAGTGAATTAAAATCATTTTTAATTATTACTATTTCAAATGCCTGCTGCCACATTTTGTCTATTTACTGCCAGGAGGGAAATTAGGTGTTCTCCATGACAAACTCACATGCACTTACCAGTCAACAGATTTGCTGTATTCCTATGCTGAGGACTAAAGATCATGAAACATAAACATCAATATTCAGAATGAGGCCAATGCTGGGGGCAACACATCAATGTGGGGAGATTTCACATCAAACAAGATGCTACATTTCCCAGATGTGCCGAATAAAACGAGCACATCAACGAGACACTACTTCAGCGATGGTGATTTTCCCAAAACGAGGTGAGGAACCTCAAAACGCCAGGCACCCAATCTACCAGCATCAGTCCTACATCAACCAGACACATGTACCAGCATCAATCCTACATCAACCAGACACATGTACCAGCATCAGTCCTACATCAACCAGACACATGTACCAGCATCAGTCCTACATCAACCAGACACATGTACCAGCATCAGTCCTACATCAACCAGACACATGTACCAGCATCAGTCCTACATCAACCAGACACATGTACCAGCATCAATCCTACATCAACCAGACACATGTACCAGCATCAGTCCTACATCAACCAGACACATGTACCAGCATCAGTCCTACATCAACCAGACACATGTACCAGCATCAGTCCTACATCAACCAGACACATGTACCAGCATCAGTCCTACATCAACCAGACACATGTACCAGCATCAGTCCTACATCAACCAGACACATGTACCAGCATCAGTCCTACATCAACCAGACACATGTACCAGCATCAGTCCTACATCAACCAGACACATGTACCAGCATCAGTCCTACATCAACCAGACACATGTACCAGCATCAATCCTACATCAACCAGACACATGTACCAGCATCAGTCCTACATCAACCAGACACATGTACCAGCATCAGTCCTACATCAACCAGACACATGTACCAGCATCAGTCCTACATCAACCAGACACATGTACCAGCATCAGTCCTACATCAACCAGACACATGTACCAGCATCAGTCCTACATCAACCAGACACATGTACCAGCATCAGTCCTACATCAACCAGACACATGTACCAGCATCAGTCCTACATCAACCAGACACATGTACCAGCATCAGTCCTACATCAACCAGACACATGTACCAGCATCAGTCCTACATCAACCAGACACATGTACCAGCATCAGTCCTACATCAACCAGACACATGTAGCTAAAGCAAAAGGTAAATAAGGAGTCGACGCTCCCCTTCTATTTCTCATCGCTCTACGTTGGGATCTACATTCCCACGCGGTCATCGCAGGGCCATCCCCTTCATCTCTCAACCAATCAGGACCTCATGCATTAACAGGAGTACAATTGCGCGGTGTGGCAGTGTGGTAGAGAGATAGAGAGAAGGGGTTATAGTTCTTGGCATGTCTCATGGTGTTCAGACTTGGGGAGGTGGGGAGGAGTCACTTTTGTCTCTTTTCTTCGTCCTTCTCTCATCTTTCGCATGTTTCTTCTCTCCCTCCATCACCTTGACTTCTTTTCTCATTTCCCTCCTCTTACATCTTCTCTCATCTCTTCTCTTGTTCTCATTGTTCTCCTTCTCTTCTCTCCTTTCCTCTCCCCTCTCTGAAGTACAACCCTTTACACACACACACCAAATGAAAAACTCTGAAATCTGCCTCCCTCTGCCTGCCTTCATCTCTCTATCCAAACTCATTTGTTTCCTCCATCTCTTCCCTCACATCGTGCGCTCAAAACTTCTTCCCTGTCTCCTTTCCTCTCTAAAAATGCCATCTCTCTCTCTCTCTCTCTCTCTCTCTCTCTCTCTCTCTCTCTCTCTCTCTCTCTCTCCCTCTCTCTCTCTCTCTCTCTCTCTCTCTCTCTCTCTCTCTCTCTCTCTCTCTCTCTCTCTCTCTCTCTCTCTCTCTCTCTCTCTCTCTCTCTCTCTCTCTCTCTCTCTCTCTCGAAGTGGTGCTGGCGGTGGTTGCCCCTGAATTACAATTAATCCTGCCTCCTTCCTATCGATTTGCCGATAGTCATGGTGCTGAGAGGGAGGGGGGCCAGGAAGGGGGAGAGGAGGAACGAGGGAAAAGGGGAGGAGGGGGGAGTGAGAAGGATTTGGAGGGAGTTGGATGGAAAAAGGTGGACTTTTATCTGCAGAAGATAGGAGAGGGAGAGGAGAGGTGGGGGAGGTGATAAGGAGGAAAGGCAAGTTAAGAGGAAGGGAGGAACGAGGGAAGAATTGAAATTGTTGTTGCTTTTCAGCACAGTGAATGTTTGTGTGTGTGTGTGTGTGTGTTTGTGTTTTTGCATCTGAGAGAAAACCAATAGGAAATAAACAAACACAAATGTGAGTCTGCAGAATTGAGAGGACAAGTGTCAGCGTTAGGGAGACAGAACACCCGAGGCAAACATGGACATCACCATGTTACATATTAGATACCGTTCTTTGACTTAATAGTGTATTTGTGGTCATAAAAATAATGTGAGTATATCAAAACATATCTAACATTTCTCAATTTGGCAAAACATCATCGAGACATTCTGACATCTTTATATTATCCTTTTAAAGGATGAGGACCTCTTAGGATCCAATTCTATTCTGTATCCAGAAGGTTCTTCAACTTTCCTAGATAGATGTGTTTCGTCTCATGGTGTTGTGTCTGAATGACTTTCTTTTCAGCGATGACTTCTGGGACTCTGTCTACCAACTGCAGCACCTATTCATAGTGAATGTACAATGATCATGTTCATACTATCCCACGTGATCAAAGGAGGGAGAGAGGGGGGACAGACAGACAGACAGACAGACAGACAGACAGACAGAGAGAGAGAGAGCTGAGGAAACAGGGTATAATAAACTTACCCAGCCCCTCCAAATCACCCCAAGGATCCTGTCCTCCATGGCTCCAGGGGCAGGAAGTCCATGCCTTTTAATTATTATCCTTTGGATGAAGAGCCCTCGCTCCAACTAGGCGTGCCACAGCTCTCTCCTTCTTTTAACCAGATTGTGCAACTTAAGCAGGGGCCATGGCTGCTGGCTGGCATTTGTAACGCAGTGCCGCAGGGCATATTTTGTGAGATGCCAAACCTCTCTCACCCCGGGCACAGACGGACGGGACGGAGATTTGGGGATTCCAGGAAGCCTTCTCACAGCGCTTTGCTCCGCTACCGTTCTGCGCCTCAGTCTACAACTCCTCGAGGCTTTTTATACGTTCTACATATCCTCCATTCGGGCCTGTTGCCATATTTATGAGGTTGAATGTGTTTTTATTACTGATTTTTGAAATGGCTTAAAACAGCCAAAGCAATGTGGAGGAGGGAATGCGTTCCCTGCCCTGCCGCTGATATGGCAGGGCAGGGCCCCTCTGTGGACTACAAGGATGAGCCGTGTGGCTCAGGGTTTGATGCTGGTGCTTGGTTCCTGTATAGATGTGTTGGGCACTGCCTGCAGGGTGGTTGTTCTTTTCCGAACGTCCTCCACTTACCAAGTTCGAAACTGTGCACGGCACATTGCTGAGACCTCTAAGCTTGACTGTCCACGTACAGTGTTGTTCACGGTCATTCAATGTTCAAAATGTACGCAGGACGTCAAAGGCATAGCAGAAATGCTGACGGAAAACACAGTCACTCCTGAAAATACTTTTATTAGGCTATGCTTCAGGCTCATAAGAACACACAAACCAACAACAACACTCTAACTACAAACAAAGCAGCAAAAATAACAAAACACTATTTCACTCAGTTTCAAGGTCACTTTGGTTTCAGCAATAAACGCTTCGATGCCCTCCTTTACACAGTGTTTGGTGTTGTTTTCAAAACCAAACAGCTTGCAGGCGAGGTCAGAGAGACCATCTTTATTAGAGAGGCTGTGGGAAATCAAGCAGACAGAGTGAGCCAATCAGCACCCACAGCACCCACAGGGTTAAACGCTCAGGTTTACTGCCAGCTCTCGAGTTGTGTGGTTAGTTAGCTCTGTGTGTAGGGCTGCTACATCACAACATCACATGACCGCCGCCATTTTGGGAGCATATGAGCATTGGACCTGTAACTATTGGGTCGGCAGCAATGGCCTTTTGGTTGCTCAGTGATTTATCGTGAAATTATTTGTCATTATCGGAAAACATTGTTGCATTTGAAACTGCCACAGAGTTTCTCATGTGAGACGGGGCAAAACAACGTTTTCATTAGACTAGATGACTCTCGTGAGTCCTCTCAGGAGAGGCAGGCTGGCAGACACTCCTTATTCACTGGAAGAGCAGGAGGGAGGAATTGAGGCGGCCTCCATTCTCTTTGATGAATTTGCCTCCTTTGGAGATTCGACATCATTTGCAAACCAAATCTCTCTTTTAACACGTCTGCGGCCCGTACTCCGAGTGACTGTTAAATAGACACTTAGTTCTGTGACCCACCTCTTAGAGGGATGACTTTCATGAAGCCCTAGTTATTATTTCAGGAGGCCATCTGATCATAAGACGGTGTAATGAATCCTGAGAGGAAGTGTTTCAGTGACAGAGGTGGTCACATCCTCTCACTCCTCTCCACTGCTCGTGAGCTGCAGGGTCTTGGAAACCAAAATACATGGTTATTTTTCAGCACACAGTCTAGAAACGCACACTCACAAACACACGTACACACATGCAAGCACACAGGCACATACACAAATCTACACAGTAATGATAATGAAGACAGACTAATGGAAGGGGGAAGGGGGGCGGGTGCTTGGGTTAATTGCAGATCCATTCTGACACATTCTGATGGTCTTCTTGATTAAACACAGTATTTAAGTCCAAATTCAGCTTTCCACAGTGAAGAATGATTGCCAGGGTTAAAACAAAGCTGCTTCATTCAATTATTCATATCCTGACAATCCGTAATAATTACAGAAATTAAAATGACGGAATAGAAAAGGCAAAGCTGATTGTTTGGAGGGTAGCAGAAGTCCTATTGTTATGAAGGCGGTGCAAAAAGAGGAGTGGAAAGGTCCTTCTGAACAGCCCTTAGGGCCAGTGAAGGAAAGCCCGTCTAGCTTCAAGTAACACCGTGTTTCACAGTGTTGTTTCAGACTGCACGTTTTGGAACGCTGGCAAGAAGTATTAAGGTTATTCTATATCGTTTGTGGCTGGGGATTTTATTGTGTTGTCCATATTAAATAGAATATTACTGTTTTAATATTAGTCGATACAAAGTCAATAGTTCAGCAATTAATTCATATTTATTTCTTAATATAAATTCTAGTTTAGTCCTCTTCTAAATGTTATAGTCTAGTCATATTTGCAGTGCAACAGCAACATAGCTTTCTTTGATACACGCCTTGGTTTGCTCTCTAGTACCCAACTAACGTTTTATTCCCTGTTTAATAAGGTAAGGCCAACTATCCATCCTCTCTCCTGAACTTTTAAAAGTTTAGCTCTTTCATGCCGCCGAGTTTAAGTATTGGCTCTGTTGTGGCAGCACAACCCTTCAAGAATATAAAATATTTTACAATCCAGGTACAAATGAATTTGTAAAGTTATTCTGGAGAACAGCCTTATCTCTGGGTGGGATTTTAACAAGCTGCCCAGACAGCCCCAAAATAATCAATACAATACCAAGGACATTTCTTATGCATTTTCTTCAGAGGCGGAGGTTTCCAAATATGTCTTTCCATTTTATCATCATGAGATGGATAGGACAGGTGTGTGCAGTGCTCTTGATCACAGTTACGCTCTCGACAAGACTGATTCATTTCCAGAATGATGGGACAAACCCTCCATATATACACGGTTAGGCAAAATGAAACCCCAGGGAAATAGACCTGCTTTTTTAACAGAAAACCACAAACAGGCCTACCATGTAGAAAACCACAAACAGGCCTACCATATAGAAAACCATAAACAGGCCTACCATGTAGAAAACCACAAACAGGCCTACCATAGCAATAGAAAACCATAAACAGGCCTACCATAGCAATAGAAAACCATAAACAGGCCTACCATGTAGAAAACCACAAACAGGCCTACCATAGCAATAGAAAACCATAAACAGGCCTACCATAGCAATAGAAAACCATAAACAGGCCTACCATGTAGAAAACCATAAACAGGCCTACCATGTAGAAAACCATAAACAGGCCTACCATGTAGAAAACCATAAACAGGCCTACCATATAGAAAACCATAAACAGGCTTACCATATAGAAAACCATAAACAAGCCTACCATAGCAATATAAAACCATAAACAGGCATACTATAGCAATAGATAACACTAAATAGGCCTACGATAGCAACATAAAACAATAAACAGGCCTACCACAGCAACAGGAAACCATCAACTAGTCCACTATCACATTAGACAACAATGAGCAGACAGAGGACAGGTAAACTGCTAGCTATAGCAACAACAAGCGATAGCAAATGGACCCTGCGATAACACCGAGATAACAAGGATGAGGGGAGATGACTCAGAGCACAGCAGGGGACGAGAAGGTACAGCGGGATACAGACCAGTGGGAAGAAGGGGCTTTAGAGGAGAAGACAGGTCAGGGCCAGACAATGCAACGGTTCTACCAATGCCAGCTTAATGGCTAGGTAACACGTCCATCATCACCTAGGTCACCACCATGCTATATTAAGTGAGCTCTATATAAATATCTATCGGTATTTTTCTGAATGGTGGAGGCCCATTATACATGATAACCACCAGTCCATTCACCTCTAGTCTGCATAAGTATACCAACCACAAGTATGGACTACTTCTCATGTACTGACCTGTACATGGAAGTCTCTCTCTCTCTCTCTCTCTCTCTCTCTCTCTCTCTCTCTCTCTCTCTCTCTCTCTCTCTCCTCTCTCTCTCTCTCTCTCTCTCTCTCTCTCTCTCTCTCTCTCTCTCTCTCTCTCTCTCTCTCTCTCTCTCTCTCTCTCTCTCTCTCTCTCTCTCTCTCTCTCTCTCTCTCTCTCTCTCTCTCTCTCTCTCTCTCTCTCTCTCTCTCTCTCTCTCTCTCTCTCTCATGGGTGCACGGGTCTGCTGAGCATAGATGTACCTTTTCTAACTTTGGGTGTTTTTGTTTTCACAGTAGTTCACTGTATTCATGAGCACTCCAGCACAGGGTGTGGGAAAAAGTTTGTCAGGTTATTTTGAAGGCGGTTGCCATGGCCGGCCATATGAACAGCAATTTAAAAAACCTCTGGCATCGACACGCCATTAAATTCCCCTTGGGTGTGGAGCACTTGGTGCTCGAGTGCGCTCCAGCCGTTCGGGATGTTGTCGGTTGTTCTAGCGTTAACGCTGCTGCCAGAATGAATGGAGTGGCCGTACGTTCTTCGATTCCACCGATTCCACTTTGTTGCTGAGGAAGGGATCCCTTTAAGAGACGCCTCTTCCTGCTAATGAATCCCGAAGTTGTGAAACTTACCGCCACCGTCCATTGGTGGTGAGCCACTGCTTTAAGGAATCGTACCATCACAGAAAAACCGCTCTGCAGTGAAAATGGATGGAAGTAAGAGAATTCAAAACGTTGTCTTTTACTAGGCAGGTGAATGTTATTGATAACAATATTCACGCTACCTCCAGAGAATTGTCCTGAATGTAGTCAGGATAAAAATGCAGGTGGTGTAAACCACAAAGAGGCTCCTATTATATCCGCTGTAGACGCAGAGGGATCCACCGCGGACGCAGGGCAGGAGGGATCCACTGCGGACGCAGGGCAGGAGGGATCCACCGCGGACGCAGGGCAGGAGGGATCCGCTGTAGACATTTCACACACTGGTTGGTTTCAAAATGATTGATTACTATACTATTGATTAGCAGTCTTAGAATTTCATCTCTAAACATCAATGGTAGATATGTGAGATTAAAGAGCACTCTTTCATGAAGTTGTTAAAACAAAAACTATTGTCATAGCTTTTGCTCAAGAAACCCAGAGCACCATTGGCAATGTCAGACTGGGAAAAAAAATAAGATGGCAATAACCTTTGAAGCCACAAAAGTACAGCAAGTTGTGTGTACCCTTGTGTGACCGGAGGAAGTGTGTGTGTGTGTGTGTGTGTGTGTGTGTGTGTGTGTGATAGCACCTAGCAGATATATATAAGTGTGTAAAGGACCCAACCAACTTGTAAATAGCAGCAACTACTAAATTAAAACGGAACCCCAGTTTAACTACGTAACATCAAATATTTATTTTCAGATGAATAAATAAAAGCAGATAACTTTTAAGACTGTATGAAACCCTTTATGTTTAAAACACCTTACTTTGTTCTAACTTGAACCCTACATTTCAGGTTTCAGCACAAACAAAATGACATTAGTCTTCACATTCACGCATGTAGAGATATAAGTAGTGTAGCTCCAAGGTTTGTGTGGAGATTAAGACCAGACTCAAGACTCAAAGTCAAAGCGCTTCGTTGACAGAGTAAAACATCGTTACCCCGGCAAAACGTCTCTTCAATGTAACAGAAGAATGGCCAGAGACGTTGTCTCTTCTCCGCTGCTGGCCCAGAGCTAAGGCAGAGAGCTGTACGGTTATTTCAGAAGTGTCTCCATGTGAGGACATGCGTCCCACATCCCAGGAACTACATTTCAAGGGACTGAAGGGTCCTCCAGCCCCTGGTTGTTTCCACCGCGGTCTAAAGACCCGTGAAGGTCAGGCAGATGAAGGTCCTTTTCATCACGCTTTTGGAGGAAGTTGGGATCCAAAACAAAACGGTTGCGATACAACGGCACACCATCGTGTTATCAAAAGTTGCACGTGGAAGTGAACAAAAAAACGGTAGGTTTGCGGCTGCAGATGTTGAAATGGCTGAAGTCTTCCACCAATCAGAAACGTTCAGCGCTGTTCAGCCCCGCCCCCAAGGTTCCTGAACCTTTGGACAGTCCTACCCCCCGAGCAGGGATGTTTTACGGGGTAAGATAATGTCCCCGGAACTTAATTTAGACCCTGGTTCCTGCGGTGGAAACACACTTAGTTCCTGCAAAGGTTACTCGTTCCGGGGTAAAGTTCCTGCAGCGGGAAGAAGGCTTCAGACCTACTGGTGGTTCTTAGTGACAGGTTAATTGGAGGCAGGCTACCAGTTTGCTTCAGGACAGCCATTCGAAATCTTCTCACAAAGCATGGAGACCTACGTCATGTTAAGATCTGGATACCTGGTTTGCCTGTTGTGCAGCAGCTACAAAGAGTATCTCCTTGTTAGAAAACAGGCTAAAAGGGGCGATAAAGCAGGCCATACATCCATACCATTAGAGATAACATCCTCTTGATCGAGGATAATTTGGACGGCTCTGGTTTCTTGGGCGTGGTCTATAGATCAACCAAAGGCGTTTGACCGGGTGGAGCACCGTACCTCTCTACCCTCTCTTCAGGCGTTGGGGTTCTCCCCTGGTTTCACCGCACGATCAAGGTGCTTTACGGAGGGATTGAAAGTGTAACGTGCGTTGGTTTAAGTGCTTGTTTTTTTTTATTAATAGAGGAATCCACCAGGCCTTCACTCCCTCCAGAATGCTCCATTCACTCACTGTTGAGCCTTTCTGTGCAGAATCTAAACAGAAATGACTGGGGTTGGACATCTGGGTCATCTGCCTGCATTAAAGGGTTCTACTTATTTAGAGGGCATTACAATTGTAGTGAATGACTGACAGTGATGTACAGGCATTATAAAGTATTATAAAGTCTTGTATATTATCTTTTGAAAGAATTTTGTCCACCAGTGTAAATTGGGACAAAAGCACAGCACTACTACTGAGAATGAGGCAAACCGGTTTCCCAATGCCATTGGGTGGACTGTGATGATCAATAAATTGTTTAAAGTACTTGGGAGTATTTTTTTTAATAGTATAAATGAGCCTATCCTTCCCAGCACACACCTGACGGCGAGTTGGCAAAAGTCATAAAGCCTAGCAGACCTTGACAACCGAAGGAATAACAAATGTTCAGCAGCTTATGGAGTAGTCTGGTGGGAACTGGAAAATCGCAGCGGCCAAGGTAAAGCCACCTTGGAGTGTGCTTTACAAACCACCGTTGACCAAATTTTTTGGCATTTTCATTGCCGTGGTTTACACCTCTACTTTCAGAGCACAGGGGGCATTCAGATAGATGTGTTATCACTATCAATGCTTTCATTTTAATTTTTAATCCCACTGTCAGCCAAATCTCTGTTCTGCCTGATAACTGAACCAATTTTCCACTGTGTTTTACGCTGTGCCAGTTTGTCCAGTCTTTTTAACATATCGGAAACACTGCCGAGAGCTTTTGCTGATATTTTACAGACTTATTTGGGGGTTTTGTTATAGAAAAGCCAAAAATATAAATGCTGGTTGATTAATTTGTATCTTTGGTCATGCTAAACTAACAATCTATTTCAGCAGAAAACAGAAAGTCAAGACTTTTCAAAGTCAATGCTGTTTGCAGGGCACAAGTTTAACATGCAAATGAAGTACCAGAATGTATTCCGCAGCAGATGGGAAAATGAACATGTGCTGTTTCTATTAAAGAAAGAAGGTGAACAGTTATATATTGAATGTTTAATAGTAACTATATATTTTTTGGGGGATATTTTGAATAAGTGGATGAGAAGAAAAAAGGTGACAGGCAGCAGATGTTAGAGACTAGCAGCCCAACTGCACAACCATCAAACCACACATGCCACCGGGCACAGCCTGTACAACCTATCATCCCCAGCCTAAGGAAAGCTGCCGGGGGCTTGTGACGGGACCGGCCAGTGAGCAAGGCACTGAGTGCGTGCATCGGCAGACCCAGTCTGAGAGAGGGTGGATGGAGAAGGTTGAATGGGTGAAGGTCAGTAAGGGTAGAGGAGAGTGGGAGCGTGGGAGGGGGGACGTGGTCGTGGTGTCAGAGTGGTTGGAGCTGAAACTCCTCAAGCGGCACGAGGGCACTGCAGTGGAAGAGGTCTGCCTCCACCCTCAATCCTCAGGCCTCCCCGTATAACCCCTTCCTCCACCCTCGATCCTCAGGCCTCCCCGCGTAACCCCTTCCTCCACCCTCGATCCTCAGGCCTCCCCGTGTAACCCCTTCCTCCACCCTCGATCCTCAGGCCTCCCCGCGTAACCCCTTCCTCCACCCTCGATCCTCAGGCCTCCCCGCGTAACCCCTTCCTCCACCCTCGATCCTCAGGCCTCCCCGCGTAACCCCTTCCTCCACCCTCGATCCTCAGGCCTCCCCGCGTAACCCCTTCCTCCACCCTCGATCCTCAGGCCTCCCCGCGTAACCCCTTCCTCCACCCTCGATCCTCAGGCCTCCCCGCGTAACCCCTTCCTCCACCCTCGATCCTCAGGCCTCCCCGTATAACCCCTTCCTCCACCCTCGATCCTCAGGCCTCCCCGTATAACCCCTTCCTCCACCCTCCCCTCCACTAAGTGCTCATATCGTCTCACAAAAAGCAAGCTGTGTGAGCTCTTAACTTGTTAAACAACAAACCACTTGTTGACCTGGGTGGTGTTTCTTTTTCTTGGGGGCCGTTTTAGGACTGAAGGGCCTACTTTGGTGATTGACTAAGTCACTGAGGTCTCATCCATCTCTATAGTTCCTTTCACACATGAATGCCTCAGAAATTGCCGGATTCAGTTTCTGCTGCACACCTTTCACAGATCCACCTCGCTTGTTTATTTCCCAGCAATCAAAAAACAATTAGTCCCATTCGCTGTTTTTGCAAATCCTTTGATCAAACCTGTCACTACCCAATCTGATGGTCTGCCCAATTCGGCACAAGAAAAGCTTGACGTTGTACAGCGGTTGATATTTCCCTCCTGCACGTGTTTGCCCTGGATGTATGATGAGATCAGTGTTACGCTGCAGGACCAGCGCGGATTAACTCCTATTTAAGAACTTTGTGGTTGGCTCCCACAGTTCAGGAACAGAAGGTGCATGTCACACGCTGTGCGGATGTGCCTTTAGTGTTACAGCGTTGTTCACACGCACGGTCATGCTGGAACATTACCGTTACAACCATTATTGCCGGCACATTGGCAGAACGGATTTGACAGTATTTCAATCCTGGGCTCCCATCCACACATCATCCCGTTGAGCTCCCCCACGGTCTGAAGCTGGGAAAGGGGCTCGTGTCTTCTGTTCCATGTAGGATTTCTTTCATTCTTTATATTCCTACAAGTGCTTTTGTTTCCTCCAATAAAAACAAAGTCATGATTGGTATGAATGATACGGCATACAATTATATTGAGCATCTCCTATTGAGCAACATCAAAGTGTGTGTATGCAATTATGTCTTTGTGTGTATGTCTGACTGTGTTTGTGCCTGACTGTGTGTGCGTCTTTTTTGCTGAACTGAAAACATGCTATATAACCCTGTACAAAAGCTGAAATAACCCATAGTGATTGATTTGAACACACACACACACACACACACACACACACACACACACACACACACACACACACACACACACACACACACACACACACACACACACACACACACACACACACACACACTGAAAGCATGAGGACTTTATCGTGCACTAGGCCTCAGCTATAGTTGGGATGAAGAGATACTCAGACACACATAACCAGACACTTTCTCGAGCTACAATGAATATGTAGCATACTCCACCTAGGTGACTTTCCTCGGGCTCCTCCAAACCAATGGACACAGGGTGGTGATGTTGGAAAACCGGTTTATTGTAAAGGTTGCGTAGAATGAGGCATGCCGATGGTGCTCCATGCTGCCATGTAGGAGAGCTCTCCTTGAGTGTGTGTGGTGATGGCTGGTTTAACCTGTGCACACTGATTGCTCAATGTGCAACAGGTGTGCAGCCTCACCCAGCTCCAGACTCCAATCAGTCTGACTCGGGCCAGGTGAGGCTGCTTAAGCCAGCCATCATCCACACACACTCCCACAGAATAGTTTTGTAGGCTACATATTTGTAGATTATCCAGTAATCATCAAATACAGTAGACATTTGTTATCGTGGTCTGTTATGAAGAATTCTGATCTTATTGACACCAAATAAAGGTGTTCTTCAGTGCGATTTCTTGCTCTTGCGTCATCATATGATTATGATGCATGCCCAGCCTTCTGGTGTAATGGCTAAGTCCTGCCACAAAAACCTAACTGTTCTCACCAGTGTGCTTTTCTTTAGGTGAGAGGGCAGTGAAACTACCTAATAGATTGAGTGTCAAGTCTCCCTACTCTCCAACATTTACTTTTCCAGACCAAGCGACCTATGATAACATTGTGTTACGTGCTATTACTAGGCCTCTCAAGCTCTTTCTGTTGAGATACAAAATTCGAAAGTAGTTTGGAAACGTGAATGTATACCATTTGCCTTGATCATACTTGTTCACACCCCTTTCAAGTAGCAGGTTAGGATATGTTTGAACTCAAACCACAACTTTGCATAGAGTGAGTGCCTGCACTGTCAGGAATTAGGTTTCAGAACAGCTCGGATAGGTCAACCTGAAAACCGCTTCATGACAGGCTTCAAAAGCAATCCTCTATCGCACCCTGAAATTGTATCGACCATGCAATTCCAAAACCATCATTTGTATTTCACTGCTTTATTGGTTGAAGCCTATCTAACATTCACCAGTCATACAAATAACAAAACGTGTCACCTATTATAATAGTAGTATTTAATTAATCTATTCATTTCTGAGGAAATGTGAACCTCTAGTTAACTATATGCTGTGCGCTGTATACTTTGAACATGCACCAATTCCATTACGAAACAATGTTACTAAAGTAAAATCATGTTTTTTGCTTTAATCTTTGGACATGATCATATAAAGTTGTTTGTCGGCAATAAACTAAAGAGGTGATATAAATAAGTCACAGAATGAGTCATCTTGACAACTGAATTGACAGTAGTAATCTTGGTATCTGAAACTTTGGGCTTCCCTGAATTCTCACCAAACACATCCGGTGACTGCATACCCAGCTTCCTGAAACCTGGAGAACTTTCTTATACGTGGAGCCAATCCGATGCCTTCGTAGCAATGACAAGACAACACGTTTTCAGTTTGTATCCCCATGATAAAATGAGCCAAGCTGTGCCTACCCGACGGTATTAGCTAAAGCATATTTAATATCAGGCTCACCTCTGAGCTTCACGTGGTTCAATAACCACTCGTCTGCAGGATCCTGTTTTTAATCACCACTGCCTCCATGTTCCTGCTCTCCTTCGTGGGCTCTTCCTCAAGAGGAGGTGATGACATCATATCCTGCTCTCCTTCGTGGGCTGTTCCTCAGGAGGAGGTGATGACATCATATCCTGCTCTCCTTCGTGGGCTCTTCCTCAGGAGGAGGTGATGACATCATATCCTGCTCTCCTTCGTGGGCTCTTCCTCAGGAGGAGGTGATGACATCATATCCTGCTCTCCTTCGTGGGCTCTTCCTCAGGAGGAGGTGATGACATCATATCCTGCTCTCCTTCATGGGCTCTTCCTCAGGAGGTGGTGATGACATCATATCCTGCTCTCCTTCGTGGGCTCTTCCTCAGGAGGAGGTGATGACATCATATCCTGCTCTCCTTCGTGGGCTCTTCCTCAGGAGGAGGTGATGACATCATATCCTGCTCTCCTTCATGGGCTCTTCCTCAGGAGGTGGTGATGACATCATATCCTGCTCTCCTTCGTGGGCTCTTCCTCAGGAGGAGGTGATGACATCATATCCTGCTCTCCTTCGTGGGCTCTTCCTCAGGAGGAGGTGATGACTTCATATCCTGCCACTTGCTTTGATGTTCATGTTGAAATCGACATGCTATGGAAATCACAACATCATGGCGTTTTCTTTCAGGTCATGTGATTCGGCACTGTCTCACTTGGTTGCCAGTTTATCCACAGCTTCCCTGGGATGACACGTTGAGTCAAAAAGGAGCAGAAACCCGGAGACGGATTAGAGCGGTGCGCCAGGGCGTGCGACACCCGACAGCATCAATGAAGATGCTCGTCTCCCTCGCACACACACACACACGCGCATGCGCACACATACAAATACACACACACACGCACCAACATCAACAACACACACACACACACAGCCACATCCCTCCTGTTTCTTGCTGCTTTGCTGGAGCCTTTCTCGAGGGGGGAAATGATTTACTTATCCAGAGACATGCACAGAGAAACACACAATGACATTAAGAATTGCTCCAGGGAAAGGAGTTTGTGAATAAGCTGAAGTCTAGTGTTATGATGTAGTGCGGCTGTAAGGAGGAACATGCCTGGGTTCCTTCATGTCTTCTGTGCTGCAACATTTCTTTGCACATCAGTTAGCTTATAATGGAAATCTGTAGCCACAAACAAACTCATGGTTTGTGCATTCATGTGTTTGTGTGCGTGTTGTTTCCATGAAATCAGAATTGTCCATAAACATAATAGAAGATACAACACGTGACAACATCAACAAGGGTCTTCTTTGTCTGTTCCCTCCCCCCAAAAATAAATAATATAATATATAATACATACATATTCCACTGTTAGTGCCTGGGGGACTAGGGGACATGCGCGCGCGCGCACACACACACACACACACACACACACACACACACACACACACACACACACACACACACACACACACACACACACACACACACACACACACACACACACACACACACACACACACACACCCAACCACACACACACCCACACATACACACACTCTTGCATCATAGATGTCATGTGAGATTGAAATAAAGTATAAATTATAAGCTCATAAGCTCACAACCTAACCTCATATAAAATGTAATATGAGATATGTACACTGGCGGTTTTGTTGTTATTTGTTATCCTTTTAATACAGGTATACAGGTTCTGTATTATCTGAGACAACATAATTCACGTGCACATGAAGTGCATTTCAAGATAACATAATACACATGTGTAGGTCATGTATTTCAAGCTTGAACAAGCCAACACAATACACATAAACATGAAGTGTATTATGTATGCATGTACAGTAAACACATATACATGTCATCTTTTTCAAGCTAATACACAGAGAGGCGTGTATTCGCTCAGTAAACTTCTAGGGGCAGTTGGCCGTGTACAGTGAAGCGCCACACTCCACGCCACCGGGTGACAGCTTTTCCAGGCTGCCAGACAGGCTAAGATGCCAGATGGCTAACAATGATTGATCGTTTATTTGCTCGGCTGAAACAAGGTTGTGAAAAAGAAGAAAAAGAAGAGAGGTGAAACAAGAGTGGTATGTGTTGTTCAGTGGAATGCTGATGCCAAGCTCACCGCTTGTTTATTGTCCGCGCAGCTCGTCCTTCTGGCTCGTTGGATCGGTTGTTGTTGCCCAATGATGTGTTTCTTATTTAATGTGTTTGATTCAATTATTTCCCATGCTTGACTTTTTTTGTCCAATTTATTCTGTTGCCTTCACTTGCATTCACAGTTTAGCTGGGTTTTGGTCCTTGTTCTGTTCTTCTGTCCTTAGGTTTTTGTTCTTTAGTTGCTTTTAAATGGGGAGGCTTTGTCAGGTTGTGATGTGAGATGTGTCCAAGCATGTTGAAAAGCAGTTACTACTTTCATTTCATTGTTCGGTCCGTAATCCTTTTCTTCTTATTTAAGATTTTGTTGGGTGGTTTGAACGAAAATGTTTGACATCTGTCTCTCCATAGGCGTCAGATTTCAGCAACACCTTTGACACTGTAATAAATCTAGATGTTCCCCACACACACACAGGGGTTCACCTGTGTGTGTGTGTGTGTGTGTGTGTGTGTGTGTGTGTGTGTGTGTGTGTGTGTGTGTGTGTGTGTGTGTGTGTGTGTGTGTGTGTGTGTGTGTGTGTGTGTGTGTGCGTGCGTGTTATCAGAATTCTATGTTTCAATGTCTTTGGGATGACAGAGGCGATTATCTGTGACCCCCATTAACACAGCTGGAATGAGCTTTGACCTTTCACCCTGTCTCATGACCTTAACTGTGTGATTGGCTGTCTAATTAGAGAGGGGGATGCAGCCATAAAGTTTCAGCGGAGACCAGAGATTGCTGCCCTACAAATAAAGCTGTGTCTGAGAGCTTTTCCGTTTATAACTTTCTCTGATGGATTCAAACACACGCCATTATAAGCGTATTTGGCCTCCATACAGATACATAATCCCTTTTGATCTGACCAATCAGAAGGCTTGGTTTGAGTGTCAATCAATTATTAACATGACTAATCACTGTCTAGAATCAGCTGTGAATCACTTTGCAATGCGGCTGTCACATATGAGCCGCATGTCCGATTCCTCACTCAGTGGCTGTTCTGCTCTACCTGGTAGCAGTAACTTAGAATTATTTGCAATTCCGCAAGCAGGGCAAGTGCTGTTCTCTTGCATACTTCTTCTTCTCATGCTTGTTTCACTGGCTATTTACTCGCACAAACGTTAACGTAGAAAGACCCAACAAATCAGACATTCATACACATACGTCCACACATACGTATACATCCATGAGTGTACATCCATACTGGGATAACCAGGCTCCGTAAGTGGCCTGCTCCCCCCCCAAGAGAACACAGGGCAAGGGTCTGTTTAAGCCGCAACGGCACTTTTATTGAACAAACCTAAAATACGTTTGGCCGTGCCCAACAGAAAACAAAAGTATGCTGGCTCCGGCAAACCTTCGCCCCGTTAGGCTGCGTTCTCTTCACGCTCACACGGGACACACAGGACTAACCCTACACACACAGGACTAACCCTACACACACAGGACTAACCCTACACACACAGGACTAACCCTACACACACAGGACTAACCCTACACACACACAGGACTAACCCTACACACACACAGGACTAACCCTACACACACACAGGACTAACCCTACACACACACAGGACTAACCCTACACACACAGGACTAACCCTACACACACACACAGGACTAACCCTACACACACACACAGGACTAACCCTACACACACAGGACTAACCCTACACACACACAGGACTAACCCTACACACACACACACACAGGACTAACCCTACACACACAGGACTAACCCTACACACAGGACTAACCCTACACACACACAGGACTAACCCTACACACACACAGGACTAACCCTACACACACAGGACTAACCCTACACACACACACACACAGGACTAACCCTACACACACAGGACTAACCCTACACACATAGGACTAACCCTACACACATAGGACTAACCCTACACACACACAGGACTAACCCTACACACACACACAGGACTAACCCTAAACACACACACAGGACTAACCCTACACACACACACACACACACACACACAGGACTAACCCTACACACACAGGACTAACCCTACACACACACACGACCAACCCTACACACACACACGACCAACCCTTCACACACACAGGACTAACCCTACACACACACACACAGGACTAACCCTACACACACACAGGACTAACCCTACACACACACACACACAGGACTAACCCTACACACACACAGGACTAACCCTACACACACAGGACTAACCCTACACACACAGGACTAACCCTACACACACAGGACTAACCCTACACACACACAGGACTAACCCTACACACAGGACTAACCCTACACACACACACAGGACTAACCCTACACACACACAGGACTAACCCTACACACACACAGGACTAACCCTACACACACACACAGGACTAACCCTACACACACAGGACTAACCCTACACACACAGGACTAACCCTACACACACAGGACTAACCCTACACACACACACACACAGGACTAACCCTACACACACACACAGGACTAACCCTACACACACACACAGGACTAACCCTACACACACACACAGGACTAACCCTACACACACACACACAGGACTAACCCTACACACACACACAGGACTAACCCTACACACACACACAGGACTAACCCTATACACACACAGGACTAACCCTACACACACAGGACTAACCCTACACACACAGGACTAACCCTACACACACAGGACTAACCCTACACACACACAGGACTAACCCTACACACACACAGGACTAACCCTACACACACACAGGACTAACCCTACACACACACAGGACCAACCCTACACACACACAGGACTAACCCTACACACACACAGGACTAACCCTACACACACACACAGGACTAACCCTACACACACACAGGACTAACCCTACACACACAGGACTAACCCTACACACACACAGGACTAACCCTACACACACATAGTACACATACACAGTACACATACGTACACATACACAGTATACATACGTACACAGTATACATACGTACACACACACAGTATACATACGTACACACACACAGTATACATACACAGTATACATACGTACACACACACACAGTATACATACGTACACACACACAGTATACATGCATACACATACATAGCATACATACATATACATACTCATACATACGTACACAAAAATACATACATATTCACATACATAAACAAATGTAGGAATATACGCACACATAGGCATGTGATGGCAGTGCAAGTACAATTTCTTCAGGAATTGTAGGTTTTCTACTTTTTAGTTTTTTTTTCTGTTTGCCTTTGTCCTTGTTGTTTCCTTGAAGCCAATTCCCAAATCTATACACATAATACTAGGCAATCCAATAACCTTCTCCCTCCTCTCAGCCGAACCACACATTGTTAGTTTTCCATAAAATACAGACTTATATAAACACTCACATATCGCCTGATGGACCAAGCCTCCCAATTGCCTCCTTAACTCTCTTGTCTTCTCCATAAACTCACCTCACTTAATCACACACACACACACTTCAACCCACAGTAACGCACCTTCGTTGCACTGCTGTGGTAATGTGTCATTTCTATTGTTTTTCTTTTCCAATCTGTTGTATGTTTTTATTGTGTCGTTTCTCCAGAGGGAAGGGAGTCTTATAGGCCTGCTGGGGTCCCTCTGCTGCACTTGTATGTTCTTTTTTAATGTGTGCTTTTATTGTACTGTCAATGTGCATTTAAATAAATTAAACTATACACCATTTTATTTATTTCTTTAAAGAATGTACTGCAAGCGAGTCCTGTGGCTACTGATCGTGCTCCTAACTGGCTCTGAGCCTTGTCGGTCAAAAAGAGGCGGGGCTTCAGGGGCGGGCCCATCAACATGTGTGTCTATGTTAAGTTGCTGCTTCCTCAAACGACCTGACAGCTACATCCACAGCCAGAGCTGCAAAGTTGTGTCAGGACAGCGAAACCCACTCATGCACACACTGAGTCAATGGTCTCACATCACTCAGGTTCTCAGACAAATCTGCTATTCAGATTTTCAACAACATGCAAATGTCAAAGTTGCTTTTCAGGTTTCAATATTGTGTCGAGGATAACATAGACAAAAATAGAACATTTATAAAAAAAGACTTAAAGAGTGCCGTTGAAAAAACACAAGTAACAACAGAAGAAAACAAAAACAAACACAGCAGGCATTATGTTAATGAGGAACCTGATGTCTTTACTCTAGGTCAGGTTCAAAGAAAGGCCTTCCGATGTCTTTCCTCTAGGTCAGGTTCAAAGAAAGGCCTTTACTCTACGTCAGGTTCAAAGAAAGGCTTTCTGGTGTCTTTCCTCTAGGTCAGGTTCAAAGAAAGGCCTTCTGATGTCTTTACTCTAGGTCAGGTTCAAGGAAAGGTCTTTACTCTAGGGCAGGTTCAAAGAAAGGCCTTTCCTCTAGGTCAGGTTCAAGGAAAGGTCTTTCCTCTAGGTCAGGTTCAAAGAAAGGCCTTCTGATGTTTTTACTCTAGGTCAGGTTCAAAGAAAGGCCTTCTGATGTTTTTACTCTAGGTCAGGTTCAAGGAAAGGTCTTTACTCTAGGTCAGGTTCAAAGAAAGGCCTTCTGATGTTTTTACTCTAGGTCAGGTTCAAGGAAAGGTCTTTACTCTAGGGCAGGTTCAAAGAAAGGTCTTTACTCAAGGGCAGGTTCAAAGAAAGGTCTTTACTCTAGGTCAGGGCTGCCGGCTCTACTGTTAAAGGGTCTAATCAGTTTCAATAGGTGGAGGACAGGTGTGTCGCATCAACGCATAATCAGCAGGAAACGGGCAACCATATCATCCAATAAGAGGTCATGGATGCAATAGCATGTGGAACCTGGAGAGGGCGTCATCGAATGCAAACCAATGTACTGCCGGTTTTCAATCATTTCCTGGGTTTTTATGTATTCATTGCAGTAATTTGACCCAATTAGACGGCTCTACTTGAAGAAATAAGAATAAATTGCTACACACTGGTGAATAAAAGATTAAGTGTTGTGGAGTGGGAACATTTACTAGGAGAAGATGAGAGATATACTGAGAGAGCGAGAGCGCGAGAGAGAGAGAGATCATCAGTTCAGCTGACGTAGCGGTAGGGGGCAAAACATGATGAACACTGATTACGCGTGACGACGCACCCACCCACACGCTTGGCCACAGACGGTGGCAAGATGCCTCTGCAAATCTCCTTACACTCCACTGGGAGCTGTACCACAGACCCAACATCTTTCCATCACACACACACACACACACACACACACACACACACACACACACACACACACACACACACACACACACACACCAGTCGACGGGATTTAATTGGGTCCTCGCAGCCCACCGCTGAGCTGACGGCTCAAAGCAATTACAGACCCAGACGAGCAGCGGAGGAGGGACACCTGAGAGGGTCCTGTCCTCTAGCGCCCCGCAGCAGAGGGGCGCTTGTTTAGTTGACAAGAGGCGCTGCAGAGCCTTGTTCCCCCCCCCCCCCCCCCCCCCATCAGAAGGCCAGTGTGAGGGGAGCGTGTCTCCTAGACTAGAGGATCTAGTGAGAACCGCGTGGTTTTAATCAGACGTGTGTAAAGCCATGATCCCCGTTGGTTTTCCCTGTGGAGATTTCTTTGTTGTTTGCACACATGGACGATTCAACTGCTTTTGAAACAAAGGCATTCGGAGGAATGCCCAGAAGGTAGTAGCACCACATCCTTAGCTTTGACAACGACTGCAATTCCCATGGCCAGAGAGAAAGTGGGGCCGTATAGTTAGTGAGATACTGCAATCAGTCACTCATGTGACGCAGCGGAACATAATCTAGTCGTCCCTTCTGGTCTCCCTGCACGGCAATCTTCTGTGAGGCCAGACCTGCAAAAGGGAGAATACGTTTTTCAAACCGAGTCCTGGAAATTGCCAACCTATGTACCAATGCTCAGACCAGTGGAGACTTGTTGCAGGGTCAAGCCAGAACACTGTCTCCGTCAAATCAAATGAGTGTAATGGAGACGTCTATTCAATTGTCTATGGCTGTAGAGTTGTACAGTAATAATAAAAAGATTATTTAGAAAATTAAAAACTGCTCATCTCTCAGTCTCTAAGCCTGTGAGCAGCACTGTTTAACCACAGAACCGAAACGTGTGGAATGGTTTGTCTGTGGCACTATTTGAGTAAACGACCTAGCCAGGGCAGTTCGTACGCACTAACTTGTGGCTCATGGCTGATTTACATCTAGACATAGACGACGTCAACATTTAACCTGGTGTCCTAAAAAACCAAATCGTTTAACCAGAGATTGAAAGAATGAGGAGATTTGAGCAAAATGCAAGGAATTTGTAGGTGTACAAAATAGAAAATTATTACATTATTTAAAAAAAATAATGATCACACAATAGATAAAAGAATAAAGGAAGACACAAGCATCTCAATCCATGTGAAGATTATGTCAGCAAACAAAACAGGAAAGAATACACTAATAAACAAAACATAAAAAACCCTATGAAAGAACAATGAAAGACATACAATGTTGTTTAAGTTTAAAGCTATGAAGAAATGGAAGGAATTTAATTTGATAGGTCCAGAAAGAAGATGTGAACTAATCGATATTTGTGTTTCTTCTGTTACATGAACGGAACGGCATCGTTAAAAGAGCCCCAGGCTCTATTAACGTCCCCACTGACATCATGGTTGACAAACACGTTCTTGTCATATGGTAGCGGTCCACTGTGTAGAATTGAGTATTAGCTTAGCATCTAGCAGTAGCCATGCCCTAAGCCTAACCGGATTGATTGGCCAGCTAATGAGCTGGTCTAGGTCCAGAGGAGCTGGACTGGTCAGCTCCACCCATTGGTCTCTGCGGTGAGCCACACTTTGGGACGTCCCCTCTCACCATACTGAGGAAAGGGGACCCGCCCTAAAAGACCCTGCAGGGGCGCCATAGTTAGTCCACTGTAGAACAAACCCGAGTACCTGAAACCTGAAAGCCTAAGTACAGATGATGGTTTATTGGGAATTGATGGGTTTCTAGTTTAGATATTAAACACTAACTAAACTGGCTAAACTAGCTAAACACTGGTAAAGCCCGTTTTAAAACGTACAAACATAAATAATAAATGAAATGACATTTGCTTTTAAATGCGGTAGGAGACACCTCTAATTCTAGAGAAAGGATGAGCCGGTAATGCTGGACCTCAACACTGACTGCACACAGTCTGACTGGGTGGCAGGGCCCATACCTGACAGCCACGACTTGATGAGACCTCCAGGATCTATCAGAGCCTTGATTTCAGATCATCTTCTGAAAGACGTCATTGCCTAATTGAGAATCTACTTTGGTTTATGGATGTCATGCTCCTTATTTTTTTCCAAATTGCATTTAATTTCACTTTATAGGTCAACCTTGACTTGTTTAGCAAATTGGGCACTATCCAGTTCATGTGAACCCTTCCACCCACAATCAAATGGCTTGGTAGAAACACTGAACCACGTTTCAAGGGTGAGTTTTATGTGCTTTTTTTCTTCTTCAATGCTACCAAATATACTGTTAAATTGTGATTTATGTACTATAATACTGCTAACTAATTGTGGTTTTTGATACAGCTCAGAATAGAATGGTTATGAAATATCCGAATGGTACAATTTGACAAAGGCCACTGTCTTTGGCCTAACCAAGAAACAGATATCATCTAGTACTGGCCATACAATGTATGGTGGGGTGGTAAGATAGCCCTCTGAAATTCCAGACCAGTGTCAGGTACTACACCATTTTTCTGCATTTCTTTCACACTCACTCACTCACTAACAACTTGTCTAAACCAATACTGCAGATCCAAGATGAACATCTGGAGGCCTTGGTGTTGACTGTGAAAAGCCTGACCAACCGTGTGGAGGTTTTCAAGAAGATGGATGGTTATATGTTGGCAGCACAAGAAACAGCGAGGACGGGGAACGAGCCCTTACAGATCACGTGCTACGAAGAACATCTGTGAGGAAAGGAGGGAAGACGGAGGCAGCATTTCCAGGTCCTTTTACAGTAGTCAACATAGTGTTGATTTACATGCAGGTCAAGGACAAGTATTTCACAAGATAAACATTGACCACGTGAAGAAATGCTTGCCACCACAACCGCAATGCATTGCTAAGTTACAAAAGAAAATCAGCTGCACTTCCCACCTCCCCACCTGTGTTCCTGCCTTTACCAAACACCTCAAACTGCTCCCACACTGAACTGGCAACCCCTCATGTGCCTCTGCAAGCCTCCATCAGCTCAGAAGAGGGTCAGTATTCATCCATTAAAATGTGTTAAGAAAGACCTCACCAGCCGAACATCATTAGGAGTGTAAACGATCATTATAATCATATAAAATGATTTTAATAGATACGGTCTGGCTCCCCTCCCATACAAAAAGATTCCTGCCCGGTACAAGATAGACTGACCAATCACAACCGTTTATCTAATATGAGGCGGGATGAATACCAAGAGGAGCTCCATAGAGGCGTTTTCAACAACAACAAAGATGGCTGCCGCTGATGTAGTTTGCAATTCGTCTGGCAATGCGGTTGTGAATGGTCGGTCTATCTCTTACTGGGCAGAACTCTTTTTGTATGGGAGGGGAGCCAGACCTTATCTGCAGCGCAAATGGAACGTGAGCGGGCGAAATTCGTCTGGTTCCCAGGCTACCAAGACACAGCTAAATGGTACAATGTGCTACACTGCTGCAAGAGTCTGCGGTCGACTCTTGAAGGCTTTTGACAGGCATTTGACAAATACAAAACAACACAAGATGATCTACCATTACTGTTCATATGCTTGTAATTTACAAGTAGAATTAAACTCAAATTACACCTTATTTGCAACTTAAGGTAAAGACGGGTTATCCTCCTAAATAGATTATCCTTCAAATTAGTTTTGAATACATGCTGCAAAGGCCTCTTTGAGTTCAATGATCTATTTGTCATGACACCCTCTGCCACCACCTATTGGCGCCGGCTGCTACTCCACCACGTGCACTCTGCTCTTCATGCCACTCTCCAATTAACAATCACCGCACCCTATTTATCCACCACTCTTCCTAGCAGCCGGCGCCAGTTCGTTGTTTACGCTCCACGAGTTAGTAATTCGTCCCAGCTTATCTAGTTCTCTGTTTGCCTGTCCCAGCCTGTCCTTACCCCGTCTTTCCTTGTCCTAGTTCCTCCGGACTCCTTCCGGCTCCTTCCCATCTCCTGTTCCTGATCGCCTGACTGTCTCCCTGTGAACGACCTCTCGTCTGCCCGACTACCCGCCTGCCTTCGCCCACTGACTGCTTGCCGCCCGCCTGTTACGAACCCCGCCTGCCTGACTACCCGCCTGCCTAGCCCCTGCCTGTACCTCTACCAATAAACCCCTTTCAACCCGTTCCTTTCTCATCGTGTGTGTCTCGTGTTTGGGTCCTAAGTTTGAACCTTAACAGTACGAACTGGCCAACATGGACCCAGCAGACACTGATCCGGTACGCCAGGTTATCTCCCATCAGGGAGCGTTACTCCGTCAACATGGCCAGGCTCTGCGGGAGATTATGTCCACCCTCCAAGAGTTTACATCGGCTATCCATGATAACCGCGTCCTGGCACCAACCCCCGCCTCACCGCCTCTTCCCTCTGCTCCTTGTCTCCCCGTCACTACACGTGAGCCGTTCATCCCGTCCCCCGAACGTTACGAGCGCAATCTGGGCACCTGTTGGGACTTTCTTCTCCAGTGCAACCTGGTGGTCCGACTCCAGCCTCAGACCTACCCCACCGACAGCTCCCGTATCGCTTACCTCATCGGTGCTTTACGAGGTAGGGCTCTTTCTTGGGCTACCTCGGTAATGGAGGGAGGTTCCGATTTCTGTTCCTCGTACACCGAGTTTACCGCGGAGATGCGGCGGGTGTTCGACCACCCCATCCGTGGCAGAGAGGTCTCCATGCGTCTCTTCTCCGTTCGCCAGGGGTCTCGAAGCGTCGCGGACTTCGCAGTCGAGTTCCGTTCCCTCGCTGCGGAGAGTGGGTGGAATGAGGTGGCCTTGATGGGGGCGTTCTTCAATGCGATTAGTGATTCCACCAAGAGTGAGCTAACCAAGCCTGCATCACCTCATCTCCCTCGCTATTCGCCTTGACAATCGGCTGCGCGAACGGCGTCGTGAGCGTGCACACCGTTCGTCCTCGGCGTCTCATTCTTCCTTCCCTGCTGTTCCGCAGCCTTCACCACCTCGGTCCTTTTTCCCCCCGTCATGTGCCAACGCCCCAACCTGAGTCGGAGCCCATGGAACTGGGGCGAGCCCATGTGTCCCCGGCCGAGAGGCAACATCGGTTGGCGACCGGGATTTGTCTTTACTGCGGTCTTCCTGGCCACCCCATTGCAACCTGTCCCACCCGTCCGGGAAAAGGACCGACTCGTCAGTGACTTGAGGGGTCCTGGCGAGTCGAACCCTTGATCCCTCGGTCTCCGCCCCGTCCTGGACTCCATCCTCTTATGGCAGGATCAGTCTCTTCCCCTGACAGTTCTCCTGGATTCGGGAGCGGACGAATCTTTTATCGATAGAGAGCTCGTCAGGTGACTCGGGATTGAGACTATCTCCTTAGGTTCCCCCATCTTAGCCCAGTCCCTCAATGGAGAGACACTCGCCCGGATCGACCGCCAGACGGTGCCATTGTCACTGGTTGTCCTAGGAAATCACCATGAGTCCATTTCTCTGCATGTTATAGACTGTCCTTCCACCCCTGTAGTTTTGGGCTTACCCTGGTTACAGGTTCACAACCCTCACTTTGACTGGAGAACAGCTCGTATAACTTCCTGGAGCTCATACTGTCTTTCACATTGTCTCCATTCTGCACAGTCCCCCAGTGTCTCTGATTCCCGAACCCCGCCACCACCTCCTCCCGACCTGTCCTCGGTCCCGGAAGCTTACCACGACCTGGGGGAGGTCTTTTGCAAGGCCCACGCCATGTCCCTGCCGCCTCACCACCCATACGATTGCGCCATCGACCTTCTTCCCGGAGCTCCCCTGCCCAAGACCATGTTTAATACTCCCCTGGGCCACTTCGAGTATTTAGTCATGCCATTCGGACTTACTAACGCCCCAGCTGTCTTTCAAACGCTCGTCAACGATGTCCTGAAGGACATGTTGAACCACTCTGTGTTTGTCTATCTGGATGACATCCTAATCTTCTGGGAATCACTGGAGGAACACAGAATCCACGTCCGGCAAGTCCTCCAGTGGGTTCTCGAGAATAGGCTTTATGTTAAAGCAGAAAAATATGAGTTTCATGTCTCATCCACTTCCTTCCTGGGTTACATCATCGGCCAGGGGGAGATCCGGATGGATCCCTCCAAGGTCTCTGCAGTGACCGAGTGGCCAATCCCTTCCACTTGTAAGAAACTCCAACAGTTCCTTGGCTTTGCCAATTTCTATCGCCGCTTCATCCGCGGTTACAGCCTGATCGCGGCTCCCCTCTCGGCCCTAACTTCCACCAAGAGGGTCTTTCGGTGGACTCCGGAGGCTGAGGCCGCGTTCCGCACCCTCAAGAAGCGCTTCGTATCGGCACCCATCCTCGTCCAACCCGACCCCGCCCTCCAGTTCGTGGTGGAGGTCGACGCCTCGGACACCGGCGTGGGCGCGGTCCTCTCACAGCGCTCCTCCTCGGACCACAAGCTGCACCTGTGCGCCTTCTTCTCTCGCTGCCTTTCTCCTCCTGAGAGGAATTACGATGTCGGAAACCGTGAGCTCCTGGCCGTGAAAATGGCGCTTGAGGAGTGGCGTCACTGGCTGGAGGGCGCGGAACAACCATTTATCGTATGGACCGACCATCGCAACCTGTCGTATATCCAGTCCGCCAAACGACTCACCTCTCGCCAGGCCAGATGGGCCCTGTTCTTCGGTCGATTTAAATTCTCCAGAAATGTGAAGCCCGACGCCTTGTCCCGCATCTATTCCCCGGAAGACCCCAACCCAAACCCCGAGCCCATCCTGCCTCCGGTGTGCCTAGTGGCAGCTCTAACCTGGGAGGTCGAGTCCGCCGTCCTCCAGGCCCAGGAACACCAGCCCGACCCAGGTACCGGCCTGCCCGACCGTCTATTTGTCCCGGATGCGGAGCTCCGGCCTACTCCAACCCCTACCCATCCCCAGCCGTCCCTGGTCACACATCGCCCTGGATTTCGTTACCGGTCTTCCCCCGTCAGAAGGAAAGTGTCACACCCTCTCCTGTTTCCGTCCAATTCCGCCATCTGGTGGCACCCAGCCTCCATTACCCCTCGTGCTCCCTCTGTTTTCCCACACCTGCAGCCCATTACTAATCACCCTCCACAGTACTTAAGCACTGGCTCCCCACATAGCCAGTGCTAGTTCGTTAGTTTGCTCACACTCAGTAACTACGTCCCCGCCTTTTAGACTTTCCTGTTCCTGTTACGGGTCCCATTGACAGCATTCCGGCGTACACAGTTAGACGCCTCCTTGAAGTGCGTCGTCGCAGTCGACGACGTGCGTCCGCCCGCTCCCAACACCAGGCATACAAGCGCCGACAACCAGTCCCGCAGTACTCCGCTGGGGAAAAAAAACCCGGTCCTCTAGTCCGCTGTCTTCTCCGTCCCCGGCGCCGCCTCCTCCCCGGTTCATTGACAGCATTCCGGCGTACTCTGTTAAACGCCTCCTTGATGTGCGTGGTCGCGGCCGACGACACCAGTATCCGGTGGACTGGGAGGGCTCCGTCCCCCCCGCCTGCCTAGCCCTTGCCTGTACCTTGACTACTGTAATAAATCCCTTTCGAACCCGTTCCATCTCTGTCTTGAGTTTGGGTCCTAGTTCAGAACCCTAACACTGCCTGTACCTCTACCAATAAACCCCTTTCAACCCGTTCCCTTCTCATCGTGTGTGTCTCGCGTTTGGGTCCTAAGTTCGAACCTTAACACTATTTTAGTATTGGTATGATGTGTGAGCTTTGCTACATCTTTGTTTTAGCTGCATATGACCACGGTTGGTGTTTCATTGGACTCCTGTCTTCTACTGTTGTGGTCATTATAACACCTGACCGCTTTATATTTACATTTGAACAATTCAGTCTTTGCTTTTATCCAAATAAATGTGCAATAAGTATTCTACATTTGTCAACAGAAAGTGAAACAGCAATATACAGTATATTTGTAGCATGCCTGCTTGAATAGAAGACTAAATGCATGGGGTCGTTTGCATATGTAGACAATAAGTAAAGCACCGTGACATATTCGAAGTCTCATATGCTGTATTGTTTGATTCGTTTAAAACACTCATACTATGTGAACGTCAGTACACATGAATGCCATATTTGTCTATTGGCGATAGATAAAAACTAAAGGAAGCAGTATCACATCATAATGTTAATCAGACTTATGCATTCGTTGAATTATAATGGGTCATATTATTATTATATCTGTGGTTTAGCTACATCACTACTTTGCCTTGAGGAAGGTGGGCTGGGTGCTAATGAGTGGAATGAGCTTCTTTTGTTCTAATCACAAGATGTACACATTTGCCACGATATCGGAGCTATTTTAACAATCTATACAAAACTGCCAAGTTCCGTGCCTGGGGGCAATATCACAGTGGTAGGTTCCCTACTAAAGAGCGCTGTCGCGTCACAGTGCTCACAAACCTGACAAGTTGGAATCAAATCTGGATGCGTCCGAAGTTGATTCCAAACACTCATGGAATGCCATTCCTCGTCAATGAAATGATGGCAACAGCAGCCTGGGCAACGATTGCCTGACCAAACCTTCTCAGGCCCAAATGTCACAGCTGATCATTAATTAACATCAATCACACTGGCAAATTACCAATTGGCTCACACCCTTGGTCGGAACAATAAATAAAATGCGCCGAGAAATGCCTGAGCACACACTGTTACTGAAATGACAACGCTGTTCAACCAATCTGAAGTCTGGAAGTACCACACTCACAATTGACCAGGCAGGGGGCAAAGAAAAAGATCTCCCTACTGAGAACAGTTCACCAAACTATTAATGATAGTAGGCTACTGAGCAAAAACAGAAACCAGAAACCATTCCCTAGTCAAATCGAACAGTGGGTGATATGGACCAGACGAGGAACACACAGATGGCCTGTTGCTGTATTTTACAACATGCCAGACCTCACTGGTATCAACGCACATGTTCTGCCCAATCAGTGCTTTGGCAAAGCAATCCAGAGGAAGCCATGCATTTGACTGCTGATAAGGGACCTGGTCGCGGATCAGAAGGCAGCCAGGGCAGCGGGCAAGGCAGCAGCATCATGCAAACGGCCTGCGCCCCGCCCAGTACCCACTGCCTGTGCCAGCGCCTCTAAAAGAGGCCAGTGTCAGGGCGCCAGATGTACAGGGAACACAACTGTCCACAACTGCCATGGGTGTAAGCGACGTGTCTGTGGTAAACGCTCCACAGAAACAACCAAAAACATCAAGTACTGACATCACTGTTTCCAGTGGTCATAACTGTTGCAAATTCAGTCAAATCAAGTATGTCCTCCTTAAGAAGCCGCAAAGAAATAACGACTTTGCTAAAGATCTTTTCCCCGCTATTCCTTTTTACTTTTATTTGTTTGAATATGTTTTTGTCTTTCTGGGAGTAATATCACGATAGACATTCATTTTGTTCTTGCATATAGGCGTTGTCCATTTAATTTTTTTAGTTGTGTAGAAACAAAGGCCTGCATGTAATTACCCATAGACCCAAAGCTTTTCTATGACAATAATAATGGGTAACTTTGTTTTATTAATAGCCTACATATATGCAAATGATGTGAGACATGTAAGAACTAGGTGAACCACAGGGGAAAAAGGACTCAAAAGCACGACTCGGAGGTAACAGTCTGGATCGTTAGAATGGTCTTTACTAAGAAGCAAGGGTCGGTACACGGGTAATCAGTTGGAGGTCAGGCAAACAATCCGGCAGGGAGAAGGCAAAGGCGTAGTCGGGAATAACAGGCAGGAATCAAAAACCAGGAATCGTAAAAATTGCTTGGAGTAACGCTGGAACGTTTGACACGGAGGAACAAAGACAAGCTGGCACAGAGGAAGGGAAACACACAGACTAAATACACTAGGAGGGGAATGTTAATGAGGGACAGCTGAAAACAATCAAGGTGAGTGGGAACAATCAGGACCAGGAAACACAAGAACAGAGTGAAGTCTTCAATGAAGGGGGCAGGAATAAGAAACTAAATGAAAATACATATTCTATAAAACACACTTCAAAACAACATTAGTGATTTTGGTTAAAGTGCTGCTGAGCCTGCTATGGATGAAATTATTAGTCTGATGAAGTCTTAGTCATAGTCAACCTGCACCTTTTTGACCCCTGCTGGATAAAAGGTGAACTGCGGCTGTACAGTCACAGCGGAGAACCTGTTTACTTCGTTGGACAAACAGACAAACAGACAGCTATCAAGCGAAAGGTAGAGAAACACGTTTTATTTCTCTTGTTTCTTTAATGATAGAATATAATCTGAGCCTGTGGCAAAAACAAGCACTTTTAGACAGGTACATTGACAGGCGCTATCCCCCCAAAGGATCCCATTGCAGCCCGTTTTCACAGATTACGGCTGCAGCGTTGTCGCCCGATACTGGACCGATCTCAATCACCATTGTCCGCATTTCCCTTTGACCCCTTTGATGGGAAAAAAAATCTCCAGGATGAAAAACCCCGAAGTTTTCTTTTAACCTATTTACTAGATGTTCTTATATTTCTATTTCTTTGCAAGTTTGCAAGTTTTCTTCATCGGGAAAGGAGTTTTGAAACACAGTCGGAGCCCCTGGTGGGGGATGCTGGATTTACATATAAGTGTAGTACTGTAGCCTATAAACATTACATGCACAGGGTTGAATCATTGTGACATTTGAGAAGGGCATGCGTTTTTTCACAGACAGACCTTAGGGAAATAGTCACCTGTAAAATACTTCTTTTAGTGACAGATGCCACTCATAGCTGATTGTTTTTCAAAGATTCAATATTTAGGAGTCATTGTTTGGCATGCAGGCCACACCAAAAATGTCCTGACAATAAAATAATGGACTGTATCTGACAGCAGTACATTTTTTTATTGAGCCGGTGTCTTATATAATAAAAAAACTAACTTCAAAAACTGAAAAGTTACAGAAGTGATTAGGTATATACAAATACATGATTTTAAAATGTCCACGTTGGAAAAGCCTCTAATAGTACACAGATCTGAGGTTACGCAACACCTAATTAACTTCACCCTCAGAGAAAATCGGGATTGAACCGGAACTTCATATTGGGGGAACTGCTGACATCGACATCGTGAGCTCAAAGTGGCTCTCCGTACAGTTTGAAGTGGAGCCCTGGGATTAATTACCAATTTCTCCACGTACTGGAAGCGCTCTCCCCAGGACTGTGTCACTGTTTTTAATCTAATGACGTGCTCACGGAGGCTCCTGCACGACACAGTGGTTTCTGTGTTACTATCTAACAATTCATTTGAGTTTGCAGCCAGGGGCCTTGGAGGAGCTTGTTGTTCACTGCACAGTTGCGTCTCGCTGGAAGGATGAAATTCATCTTGAACCTGCAAGCAACGATTTATAAAGACAGGACTTCAATAAAAAAAACTATTTTTTGAATCAACAAAACTTTGAATCTATAAGCACATACAGTAGGGAGATTCCAGCAGGAGGTATAGAAAATGGAAATCATCGACACTGATAGTGTGAGCTAATAATGGTTTCATTTGGCATTGGTCCATTATTTAGTGCTTTATTTGTAAACAGTGATTCAGCTATAATTCTCTCTCTCTCTCCCTGATGTCTGCTGTGCGTTTGTATGTTTGTCTCTTTGCCTTTCGGTCTCCACCTTGACAGGACACAGACAATGATCATCTTTAGAGAGATTATAAGGACACTCAAATATATCACACACACACACACACACACACACACACACACACACACACACACACACACACACACACACACACACACACACACACACACACACACACACACACACACTTTCCTTAACAGCCCATAAAATCACATCTCATTGCATCTGAAATATAACTAAGATTATGCTTAAGGTATGTATTGGTGTGTGTCAGAGAAAGAGAGGGAGTGAAAGAGAGAGAGCTTGCATGGGTAATAGCTGGAGAGGATTTGAGGCCACAGATCATTTCACACCTCTAACGGACCATTAGCAATCAGTCCAATGTGTGTGTGTGCACACACACACCCACATGCACGCACACACACAAATGCACACACCCTAATGCAGAAACACACATACACACACACACACTGCTCTCCAGATTTATTATCTACTTGCAAGCACTGATGCAGCTCCTTGGTACCGCCCATAGGAAGAACACTAGAGCAGGTGGCGTCCACCATTTAGACTACACAGACTGGAGGAGTTTGGCTTTGTTTGACTTGGTTTGTAAGTTCGGAAGCCTGAAGTTCTTCTCAATTCTTATCTAAGACCTAATAACGTAGGAATGTTGAACACGAAAACAAAACCTCTGACCATGATGTATTGGTACATGCCAATAAAGACACCTTTTATTGCAAAGCAGTTAGTGCAACTCTAACTATATCTATTGAAAATAATGACACTGAAAACATGCCCATCTTAAACAGTCTAAACAGAGGTTTGAGGAAGACATTAGTATTCATATCTGTAAAAATGAAACATTAATACTGTGGAAGTGTGTGTGGATGATGGCTGGTTTAAGCAGCCTCACCTGGCCCGAGTCAGACTGATTGGAGTCTGGAGCTGGGTGAGGCTGCACACCTGTTGCACATTGAGCAATCAGTGTGCACAGGTTAAACCAGCCATCACCACACACACTCAGAGAGAGATCTCCTACATGGCAGCATGGGTCACCATGTGTATGTATCATTTGTTGTAGAAAAAAACATGTACTTGGCAATAAACCGGTTTGACATCACCACCCTGTGTCCATTTGTTTGGAGGATCCCGAGGAAAGTCACCTAGGATGAGTATGGCAGCCACCTAGGTGGCGTGTAGCAGTGGACTTTACTACAAATACATTTTACATCAGAGGAAGAATTGAAAGAAAAAGCTAAATAATGAAAATGTCACTTTTTTGTATGGATTATAAATTAATTAGAATGTTATAGCTTTATTTATTTTTGTCTTTAATATTTTCCTATAAAAACCATGAAATGATTGACCCAGAAGACAAATGAAAAGCTATATATTGTTTCTACTGCATCAATGACAATCTCTTAATTAAATTCTGCAGTTTGTTCTTTTCAGTTTTCCCTGTGCCGTAGAGAGACCGATATATTTAATAAGCTTTAGTTATGAAAATGCTCGTTCAAACACACTGCCGACACGGAAGTAAGTCATGCGTAGTACCACGGCCCAAAGCACACGTCGTTGTCGTGGCAGACGCTAAATAACCCTTAACAACGTCCCCGTCCCAAATAGACCTGAGTCCTATATGAAGACAGGGAAAGCACTGCCCGCTACATGGGCTGTGTGTGCTCTGTTAGAACAACGTGACTCTATATCTTTTTGGTATATAAACGCCCTTGAGACTCCAGCCCACTCTTACAAAAGTCTCAAGAGCTGATTGCGCTTAGTGCTATATGCGGCAGCTACATTATATTGGGACACCCCTCAGAATCATTGAAATCAGGTGTTCCAAACACTTCCATGGCCACAGGTGTATAAAATCAAGCACGTAGGCATGCAGACTGCTTCTACAAACATTTCTGAAAAAATGGGTCGCTCTCAGGAGCTCAATGAATTCAAGCGTGGTACCGTGATAGGTTACCACCTGTGCAATAAGTCCATTTGTGAAATTTCCTCATTACTAAATAGTCCCCGGTCAACTGTTAGTGGTATTAAAACAAAGTGGAAGCAATTGGGAACAACAGAAACTCAGCCACGAAGTGGTAGGCCACGTAAAATCACAGAGCGGGGTCAACGCATGCTGAGGTGCGCAGAAGTCGCCAACTTTCTGCAGAGTCAATAGCTACGGACCTCCAAACTTTGTGTGGCCTTCAGACTAGCTCAAGAACAATGCGTAGAGAGCTTCATGGAATGGGTTTCCATGGCTGAGTAGCTGCATCCAAGTAGTGCAATGCAAAGCGATGTGGCAAAGCGCCATGGACACCAGTGGGAGAGTGACATCACATGGGCATGTGGAGAGGTGTGGCGGTTGCCAGTGGACGAGTATGCATTTCTGGTGTAAGAGTTGGGAGTGTCTTGGTGGAGGGGTTTTGTTGGCTTGCTAGTTTGTGAAGTGAACTTTGGTGGGTTTCAGGGGTTGGGCTTGGCCCAAGTTCCAAGTGAATAAGGAACAGTGGTTAAAGCACAGCATACAAGACAGGAGATTTTGGACAAATGCTTCCTGTGGAAGTGGGACAGTTTGGGTGGCTGTTCCAAAGACTGGCACGCAGTGCCAAGTGTAAATTGTGGATGGGGTTGTTTTTGGGGTTGGGCTTGGCCCCTGCCAGAGGAACTGACTTCAGATACCAAGACATTTGGAAAATTAGAGAACTTTGTGGGAACTGCTATGGCCAGGCCTTCTCGTCCAACATCTGTGCGCACCTCACAAATGCGCTTCATAAAGACATGGATGAGCAGATTGACTGGCCTGCACAGAGTCCTGACTCAACCCTAGCCTTGGGAAAGAGCAGACTGCTAGCCAGTTGCAACATCTGTGCCTGACCTCACAAATGCGCCTAAGACTGGCAAAGATTCCATAAACACACTCCTAAATTGTAAAGCCTTCATAAGAGTTGAAGCTGTTATAGCTGCAAAGGGTGGGCAGACTCCACATTAAACCCTACAGATTAAGAATGGGATGTCATTAACCTTCATGTGCATGTAAAGGCAGGCGTCCCAAAACCGTTGGCAATATAGTGTATATGTCTGCAAGAGGCCTACTCAGATTCACATGAGCTTGTATTGTTCAGCAGATGTATGTGAGTGGTCTTGCTGACACATGTCAACCAATTGCTCAAGCTATTTTGTCTGCCTGCCTGTCTGTCCCTTTGTCTGTCTGCTGGTCCATCTATCTGCCTTTATGAGCTGTCTGTGTGTCTCTATGTGTATCTCTTTACCTGTCTCACAGCACTCTTCCATTGTCCATTGCCGGCTTGTCTCTGACACTTTGCCTGGCCTGGATTATTCCAGAAGCTCCTCTTTCTCTTGCCCTCCTCAGACGGGTCACCTGGAGTAATTAGGAGGCCATTTGTCACAGCTCTGACAGCGTGCTGAGTGGAAGATTCACCCTTCTTTTGAAGTCTTTTTTTTCAGTTTATTTTCTTTTTCTCCTTTCTCCGGTCCTTTCTCTCATCTCCTCTTCCGTGGCGGGCCCTCAAGGGCCAAACACTAGTTTTATTCTATCATTCCTCCATCCCTCTCGCTTCTCATTTCTCCTCCCTAACAAAGTGCTGACCGACTAGAGGCGATGCCAGGGGGCAGACTGAGGGGAGGGAGCGAGAGGGACAGACAGAGAGCTAGATAGCTAGCTAGATAGATTGACTGATAGATAGATAGCTAGATAGATTGACAGATGAGAAAAGTTGCAGGGTGACTCCCGTGCAAGCAGCCCTGGTGGTGGAGGTGATCCGCTGCAGGGTGACTCCCGTGCAAGCAGCCCTGGTGGTGGAGGTGATCCGCTGCAGGGTGACTCCCGTGCAAGCAGCCCTGGTGGTGGAGGTGATCCGCTGCAGGGTGACTCCCGTGCAAGCAGCCCTGGTGGTGGAGGTGATCCGCTGCAGGGTGACTCCCGTGCAAGCAGCCCTGGTGGTGGAGGTGATCCGCTGCAGGGTGACTCCTGTGCAAGCAGCCCTGGTGGTGGAGCTTACACAGAAGTAAAAGACCGTACGAGGATACATGACTCATCTCTCTCATTTGCACTGATAAGATGAGCGGGTATGAGTGGGAGGAAAGGACAACAGCAAGGGGAAGATAAAGGAGAAGAGACGTGTGCTGTTGGAGGTGATGGAGGGTTGGGTTGGGTCATGGCTAGAGTCACATGCTCCGAGAGAGGAAGGCTCTCCAAACCCGCTCCCTTTTTTTCAAGTCTTTGACAATAGATAGAGGACAGATGGAGCGATAGGGGAGGATGGACGGACAGATGCTGACGGATGGATGCCTGAAGGTGTTAGGAAACCAATGTGACCGCTACCAAGCTTGACACACACCAATACATACCTTAAGCATAATCTTAGTTATATTTCAGATGCAATGAGATGTGATTTTATGGGCTGTTAAGGAAAGTGTGTGTGTGTGTGTGTGTGTGTGTGTGTGTGTGTGTGTGTGTGTGTGTGTGTGTGTGTGTGTGTGTGTGTGTGTGTGTGTGTGTGTGTGTGTGTGTGTGTGTGTGTGTGTGTGTGTGTGTGTGTGTGTGTGTGCTATGAGACCATTGCTTTAAAGGCATTGTCTTGGCAGGGAAGAAAGTTGTTGCGTCCCACATATAGAAACAGGGGTGCACGCACGCACGCACACGCACACACACACACTCTGATGCATCGAGTTGTTAGTGGTCCTTGGTTTGTGATCATCCCTGGCCTCAGTTCTCCCTCTCGTCGTTTGATGTCCATCACTTCAATGTCCTCCTCTCAGATTGTGTGTGTTTGTATTAGTTCTGGTGTATATTGTCATGTGTGTGGGTGTATGTTTGTGTATGTGTTCAGGTGCACATTGTTGTGTGTGCGTGTGCTTGTGTATGTCGTGAGATAGCTCTGACGGGGGGGGGCGGGGGGGGGGGGGGATCTGAATGAAAATCCTCATCTGCAGAAGAAGGATAATGACGCACGACTCACTAAAGAGGTGAGATCATTTTCCCCAGACAGATTGTTTCTTGGAGATGTGAAGGCTTCAGTGTGGTATGGTTTGGCGTCAGCATCCCTGCGTGTTTAGCGTCTGCATGTGACAAGGGGACACTCAGGGAGCAGATCCAATTTGAAACCATTTTGGTTCAGGCCCTTCATGAAGCAAATGTGATCTAACTCTATAAACCTCCTCCTCTGCTCACATGCTTGGATAATCAAAAGGTTTCCCCCTCGGTACTCTCTCTCACTGGCTCTATCTCCCTCCCACCCTCCCTCCCTCCCTCCCTCCTTCTTTCCATGTCTCCCTCTACCTCCCTCATCATGTTGACCGTTTGTAACCCACCACCTTACTATTCCCTTCCCTCTCCCGGTGAATTTCTCCATACTAACGTCAGCCTTTGATCACAAGCACTGTCCCTCTACCAACACTCGTGGACTTGGTGTTTACTACGGGGTTCCTTTGATACACACACACACACACACACACACACACACACACACACACACACACACACACACACACACACACACACACACACACACACACACACACACACACACACACACACACACACACACACACACGAACAGGCACATGGCACGAGATAATACATGAGAAGCTCAGACTTGAGGTCTGGAAGGAGCGGCTGACATCAGATTGCAGAGTGAGAACCTCGGTGTCGTGTGTTCCCGTCTCGGCACAGCAGGTGGACCTGTGTGGATGCTTTGAGACACACGGGAATATACATGGAGTCAAATACGGGAGTCCTTTGATGCACACATACACACCCACGCAAACACATACACAGACGCACAAAGACACAAATGCAATGTGCAGCCTGAGGTGACACAGGCTTGTACTGAACAGCCGCTTGTGTTGTACAGGTTTGCGACGACAACGCTTGCACTGGAGATTCTGTTTGGATGAGAATAAATCTTGGGCCCATCTCAGTCAAATGTGGGGCGCACTACAGCTCCGAGGGGCTCTTCACAACCTCTTCACAACCGTTGCCGTCTACAGTTTCAACGGTGAGAACATCTCTCTCTGCATTACCATCTCAAAACCGTTTTCTAATTGGGATTTGAAGAGAGATGAAAAACGTTGGTGTTAATAACCTCTGGCTGTTGTGTATTCCTGTTGTGTACTTCTGTCGTGTACTCCTGTCGCGTATTTCTGATGTGTATTCCTGTTGTGTATTTCTGTTGTGTATTCCTGTTGTGTACTTCTGTCGTGTACTCCTGTCGCGTATTTCTGATGTGTATTCCTGTTGTGTATTTCTGTTGTGTATTCCTGTTGTGTATTTCTGCTGGAAGTGTCCAGCGGTGTGCTTCATTACACACTCACTCACTCACTCACTCACTCTCTCACCATCTTATTACCCCTTAGTGGGACGGTTGGGTATGTCCAATCATCTTAGAGTACATCTCAGCCAAACAGATCCTGGCATGCTGACTAGCGTCCTACTTTTGAGTCAGGTCACATGATCCCACTATCCTGTTCCAATCAAATGCAGACAGCCCGTCACAGCCAGATCACAGAAGGGAACACTTCCTGCAGAACCTCATGGTACCGCACAGAGAGGGCCGACTCACACTGTCGAACCACTCAGGGGCCGTGTTAGGATCCCCATCTAGCAACCTTGTGGGTAGTTGGCTAATTGACATGCACATTATGTTGATTGGGGACAGCAGTGTGTGTGTGCGTGTGCGTGTGCGTGTGCGTGTGCGTGCGTGTGCGTGTGCGTGTGCGTGTGCGTGTGCGTGTGCGTGTGTGTGTGTGTGAGAGACTACATTGGCATCAAAATGAGGTTGTGTCCATGACTTACTCCCTGGGACTGGCTGAAGCCTCCAACTTTAATTAAAATACATCACCAAGAACAAATGAGAAGAAAAACAATCCTGTTTTTATTTTCCACAAACTCAATTAGATATGCTCTCTAATGGCCAATACGTGGTTTAAAATAAGCACTTTTTCTTCAAAGCATTTTCCTCCTATTGTTTATTTGGGATGGGTTCAGCTTGTGTTCACATGTGCACTATACACTGTATGTGTATGACGCACTTTTATAAACAGCTGTTTTCACATGACTAGGCTATAGCATTTACATAGGCAGCTCCACGTTCTCCATTGTAAACATTTCATGATGTTTCAAAACGTTCCTATCCATATTCACAATTATCAATTTTGAAGATCAAAAGCCTTCACTGTTAGCACACAGTTTGGGAGCGTGACATTTGACTGTGTCTCTGGTCTCCTTCTAAGCATTGTTAGCATTGCTAAGCAGCCAACCCTCTTGACAGAGTGCCCTGGGCAAGGCAGTGTTGTCTCTGTAATGGCTGGCCCGCTGACAGAAGAGTTACAGCACGGCAGGGGGTAAATGCCCTGGCAAAGGAAATGTTAAATGTCATCTTTGAGTCAACAAAGGAGAGGCATGGTTAACATGCCGCTGACACACACACACACACACACACACACACACACACACACACACACACACACACACACACACACACACACACACACACACACACACACACACACACACACACACACACACACACACACACACACACACACACTTTGTATACACTTGGCTGACTGTCAAATATGTCAAAAAAACATTCACACATGTAGAATATACATGCTTCAACACACACAGATGCACACGTTTTGCACACAATTTGAGTGTCAAATATTAAAAGAAAACAGGCATACAGTACATGCTTCAACATACACACACCCACAAATCGATAAGATCGGGAGATCTGAGCTGAACAGTGTCAAGGAGAATGAACCAATCTAAAATGTAATCCTGTTGGCTTAAACGCACACACACTCTCACATAATGTAAACAGGCCAGCTGAGTGCTGTCTGCTGTCTCATTACTGCAGGCAGAGAGAGACAGCGAGACAGAGAGAGAGGAGTTACCTTTGGAAGGAAAGCAGAGAACATCGGGGATGATAGGAAATGAAGGGTAGGAGATAGGGAGGGAATTGGAAGGCAGCAGAGAGGAAAGGAGGGATGAAATGGGGGTGTGAGAAGGAGGACTAGGAGCAAAGGCATTGGATGGATAGAGAGGGTGATGAAATCTAGGTGGATGGAGGTAAAGGGGTAGATGATGTGATATTGTGGAGCGAAATTAGACAGCAGGATGTCTTTCTAACTGAAATTGGTGTGTGTGTGTGTGTGTGTGTGTGTGTGTGTGTGTGTGTGTGTGTGTGTGTGTGTGTGTGTGTGTGTGTGTGTGTGTGTGTGTGTGTGTTCTGCCCAGCGCTTGTAGAGTAAATTGGTGGCTTGCAGACCTCAAATGGCTGTTTCCTTGCCTTGCAGACAAAAATAAACAAAATTGGGAGACCAAGCAGGAAAAGAGCAAGAGAAAGAAAGCAAGAACCAACGCAAAAAGAAAAAAGGACGAAAGAAACAGACATGGATATAGAGATGAAGGAAGGAAGGGTGAGAGAGAAATATATTCTCTCACCTCACAGAGAGGCCACACCTCTTCTGGTGTGCTGGTCGAAGGGGAAGAGCGAGGATTTAAAAAAGTATAACTTTACCTCGTTTTTCTTGAAATAAAGTGACAAAGTGATCAAAAGAATCCAAACAATTTTGTAGATTGGTTTCGCATTCTTGTTACTTATTAAAGATTATGTGTAGCTAATCTGTTTTAGTACACATTTAAGCTAGGCCAGCTCTACACTTTGGAAGGAAGGATGGGTTTTAGTCTGAGAAACAGTAAGTAAACCAAGTCACTGACTCACAGTTTAGAGACCATAATTCCTGTCATAATGTAGGGGTGGGCGATATGACATCGTAAGCGATAATATCAGTATTAACATGCCCACGAAACATCACCTTGCATTTTGCATCCATAGTGGTGAACTACATAGACCTATAACTAATGCTATCTGTTGTATGGATTGATTTTCATCATTGTAGTACATGCATATAGGTTGCTTTTGATGACATGACGGTGTGCAGTTGTATTGAAACTGTTTCATTTTGGACAGTTACTTTCTCTAAAAGAGGGATAGTGCCAACATTTCCAAAACTGTTGTGTGTACGGCAGAACAAGCGGACCCAAATGCAGGACACAGAATAGGCAGAGACGAATAAACGGGCCAAGGAATTAATTTGTCAGGCTAAGGGTAGTCAGGCAGGCAACGTTCGGCAACGGGGGGGGAGGGGGCAGGCAGGCAGGCAGGCAGGCAGGGACTAGGCAACAGGAACAGGAACAGGAATCGCACTAGGAACAGGAGCAGGAATCAAAAGGCGGGGACGAAGATACCATCGAGTGTGAGGCAAACAACGAACTAGCACTGGCTATGTGGAAAGCCAGTGCTTAAGTGCTGTGGGGGGTGATTGGTAATTGAGTGCAGGTGTTGGTAATCAGAGGGAGCACGGGGGGTAATGGAGGCAGGGTGACACTAGATGGCGGCATTGGACGGAACAGGAGAGGGTGTGACAGTACCCCCCCCCCCCCCTCTCTACGGACGCCTCCTGGCGGACGCCCGACACGGACGGGTGCTGGCGGTGAAAGTCGCGGATTAGGGAAGCGTCCAGGATGCGACTGCGGGGCACCCAGGACCGCTCCTCAGGTCCGTAGCCCTCCCAGTCTACGAGATACTGGTGTCCACGGCCGCGACGGCGCACGCCGGATGATTGTCAATCAGCCGGGGAGGAGGTGGGGCCGGGGACGGGGGGGACAGCGGACTAGAGGACACGGGCTTCTTCCCGGCGGAGTGCTGAGGAACCGATTGTTGGCACTTGTATGCCTGTAGTTGGGAGCGGGCGGACGCACGTCGTCGACGCACATCAAAGAGGCGTCTACCAGTGAACGCCGGAATGCTGTCAATCACCCGGGGAGGAGGCGGCGCCGGAGGAGACAGCGGACTAGAGGACCGGGGCTTCTTCCCGACGGAGTGCTGAGGAACTGATTGTCGGCGCTTGTGTGCCTGGAGTTGGGAGCGGGCGGACGCGCGGAGCAGGACAGCACGTACCCTAGCAACGGCGTAGGAGAGCCTGGACAGTGGGGACTGTGATCTCTGCCTCCCAGGCAGGGAACAGGGGCGGTTGGGCTCCCAATGGGCACATGAATGGCGACAGGCCAGTGGACGCACTGACAAGGGTGTTGAGGGCTTGGGACCAGGAGGCAACTGCTGCTGGGGCTGGGGCTCAGGGCCAGGAGGCCGCTGGGGCTTGGGACCAGGAGGCAACTGTTGCTGGGGCTGGGGCTCAGGGCCAGGAGGCCGCTGGGGCTTGGGACCAGGAGGCAACTGCTGCTGGGGCTGGAGCTTGGGGCCAGGAGGCCACTGGGGCTTGGGACCAGGAGACCCCTGCTGCTGGGGCTGGGGCTTGGAGCCAGGAGGCCACTGCAGCTGGGGTTTGGGCCCAGGAGACCACGGCTGCTGGGGCTTGGAGCCAGGAGGCTAACGGTTGCAGCGGGGCTGGTGGCCACGAGGCTGCGCCTGCAGCGGGGGCTGGTGGCCACGAGGCTGCTGCTGCAGCGGGGGCTGGTGGCCACGAGGCTGCTGCTGCAGTGGGGGCTGGTGGCCACGAGGCAGCTGCTGCGGGGGCTGGTGGCCACGAGGCTGCTGCTGCGGGGGCTGGTGGCCACGAGGCTGCTGCTGCAGCGGGGGCTGGTGGCCACGAGGCTGCTGCTGCGGGGGCTGGTACCGGGATTCACTTCTCACGGATAGCTGACGTAAGCTCCAGAAGGCAGAGTCGGGTCAAAAGAAGCAAAAGGAAGTCCCAGGCGGGAGTAAGCCTGGCGCAAGGAATCCGTGTCTGCTGGGTCCATGTTTGGCTAGTTCGTACTGTTATGTGTACGGCAGAACAAGCAGACCCAAATGCAGGACACAGAATAGGCAGAGACGAATAAACGGGCCAAGGAATTTATTTGTCAGGCTAAGGGTAGTCAGGCAGGCAACGTTTGGCAACGGGGGGGCAGGCAGGGACTAGGCAACAGGCGGGTGGTCAGGAAGGCAAGGGTCCGGCAACGGTAGGCAAGCAGGCAGGGACTAGGAACAGGAACGGGAACGGGAGCAGGAATCGCACTAGGAACAGGAACGGGAACGGGAGCAGGAATCGCACTAGGAGCAGGAGCAGGAATCAAAAGGCGGGGACGAAGATACCATCGAATGTGAGGCAAACAACGAACTAGCACTGGCTATGTGGAAAGCCAGTGCTTAAGTACTGTGGGGGGTGATTGGTAATTGAGTGCAGGTGTTGGTTATCAGAGGGAGCACGAGGGGTAATGGAGGCAGGGTGACACTAGATGGCGGCATTGGACGGAACGGGAGAGGGTGTGACACGGATATTCGTTTGTATTCAAATCTCAATTCAGTATTCGAATGCTTAGTTTTGTACAATGCAAAAAAACATATTTTTTAACGTCTATGCGTATTTGGGGACTGCGGGTAGAAAGCTAGGTTTACATTTCGTCTGAATATCCCAGTGATTAAATATACACTATATTGCCAAAGGTTTTGGGACGCCTGCCTTTACATGCACATGAAGGTTAATGACATCCCATTCTTAATCCGTAGGGTTTAATATGGAGTCTGCCCACCCTTTGCAGCTATAACAGCTTCAACTCTTCTGGGAAGGCTTTCCACAAGTGTGTTTATGGGAAGTTTTGACCATTCTTCTTGAAGCGCATTTGTGAGGTCAGGCACAGATGTTCGACGAGAAGGCCTGGCTCGCAGTCTCCGCTCTAATTCATCCCAAAGGTGTTCTATCGGGTTGAGGTCAGGACTCTGTGCAGGCCAGTCAAGTTCCTCCACACCAAACTCGCTCATCCATGTCCTTATGGACCTTGCTTTGTGCACTGGTGCGCAGTCATGTTGGAACAGGAAGGGGCCATCCCCAAACTGGTCCCACAAAGTTGGGAGCATGAAATTTTCCAAAATGTCTTGGTATGCTGAAGCATTAACAGTTCCTTTCACTGGAACTGGGGCCAAGCACAACCCCTGAAAAACAACCCCACACCATAATCCCCCCTCCACCAAACTTTACACTTTGCACAATGCAGTCAGGCAAGTACCATTCTCCTGGCAACCGCCAAACCCAGACTCGTCCATCGGATTGCCAGACAGAGAAGCGTGATTCGTCACTCCAGAGAACACGTCTCCACTGCTCTAGTGTCCAGTGGCGGTGTGCTTTACACCACTGCATCCGACGCTTTGCATTGCACTTGGTTATGTAAGGCTTGGATGCAGCTGCTGAGCCATGGAAACCCATTCCATGAAGCTCTCTACGCACTGTTCTTGAGCTAGTCTGAAGGCCACACGAAGTTTGGAGGTCCGTAGCTATGGACTCTGCAGAAAGTTGGCGACTTCTGCGCACTGTGCGCCTCAGCATGCGTTGACCCCGCTCTGTGATTTTACGTGGCCTACCACTTCGTGGCTGAGTTTCTGTTGTTCCCAATTGCTTCCACTTTGTTATAATACCACTAACAGTTGACCGTGGAATATTTAGTAGTGAGGAAATTTCACGAATGGACTTACTGCACAGGTGGCAACCTATCACGGTACCACGCTTGAATTCACTGAGCTCCTGAGAGCGACCCATTCTTTCACAAATGTTTGTAGAAGCAGTCTGCATGCCTAGGTGCTTGATTTTATACACCCGTGGCCATGGAAGTGTTTGGAACACCTGAATTCAATGATCTGAGGGGTGTCCCAATACCTTTGGCCACATAGTGTACATGTATGGGCGCTAGACGTCCGAGAACGCTTCACGTCAATTCTTCAGTTGAGGTGATGGCAGCCGTCATCAGGACGGCCAAGGATGGGAGGACCGAATTATCATTCGTTAGTTTGGGATATTCAAACATTATTGGAATATTCCGGTAGCACTTTGACAGCTGCCGTCCAGTGTGAGGATACGCCACCCCACCCCACATACACACACACAAACACATCCCCAAAACATTTTGCACGTCACTTTCATATCTCAGACACTCGTTATCCAAATGGGTAAAAACCTTTTTTTGAGGCTACCAACTTCTAAGGTCCAAAGGGAAAGTAAAATGGCATGTGTTTAAAGACAGTGGTGTGTGTGTCCCTCTTCATACCCTGCAGGGAGACCGAGGACTCATCTGTGCTTTTCCTCTCCTTGCAGTAAAACCCTGTCCTTCACCAGCTAACGAGTTCTGAAGGAGTGGAGAACTAAATGCTGCAAGATACGTTCCCAGGCAGGCTGACTCACAGAGATAGAGAAACCTTTAAAAAGAGGAAGATAGAAACAGTGTGCATTGGCCTTGGTAGAGAATGGTTTGGGACGCGATATGGAGTCTTATAAATATATATATGTGGGATGGTGTGGTGGTGAAGGTGGTTGTATGTATGTGTGGGTCTGTGTTTGAGAACAGAAATAGGGAGCCTTTTAAAACACTGAAATATATACATCAATGAGCACCAAGTCAGGGCCAGCAGTCAGGGACGCTTTGAGAGACCAGTTCATGCAGGAATGCACACAAAGTAACATTTAGAGGTTTTAGTGTGTGTGTGTGTGTGTGTGTGTGTGTGTGTGTGTGTGTGTGTGTGTGTGTGTGTGTGTGTGTGTGTGTGTGTGTGTGTGTGTGTGTGTGTGTGTGTGTGTGTGTGTGTGTGTGTGTGTGGGAGTAGTCCAGAGAGATCCACACTCAAAGTGGCAAGCTTTCTGGATTGGCTACCATCCCAGCCATCCACATTCCCCATAATCAGAAACGTTTAGGTGATTCTGTCATCGAAAACAACAGGCATGACATTCAAAATTCCAACCACAAACAATGCAATAGCTTGTTTGCAGTCACGTGACACAAAAGTCAGGCAAACTTCAGATGAGGCTGTAAAGCAGACTTCAGATGTAAGGCCTCTGACGTCTGCTTCATAGCCTCTGTAAAGCAGCAGTACCCTGTTCACGTAGAGCATCTGAGTAACCTGTTCATGGAAAGAGTGTGGAACCAAATGTTCAAGAAAGATACCAGAAAGTAATACATTAATACGTATATTGGAATCAATTATATTCCAATATGGATAATAACGACATATTTCAAAGTTTCTTAAGAAGTATCTGTGTGTTTTTTATAAGGGCAGTTTCAAATATGGGAGACAACATTGGAAAATATGATGTAAGACATTTCTTGATCATCATCATCAGCCAAGCCAAAGCCCCCGTGTGTTCCTCCTTCCTCTGCAAAGTCTTTCTAGCCGTGAGCGCACACGAAGGCATGCTTCTGCCCAGTACGCCACCATGGACAGCCGGTCAGCTGGCCCTGAGCCGGTACTGCCTGGGGATAAGGAGACATGCGGATCTAAAGTCAACCTTGAGAATCCAGTGGGATCTAGCTGGTGTGTAGTGATGTGGACTGGCCGATGTTCCTGCTGGAGGCTCAATGCTCGGTATAGTGGAGATGTGTGCATTGATAGTATTCAGCTATGCTATCACATTCTGATGCCAACAGACTTCTTTCCAATGTCGTATCCAATATTTGAAAATGCCCTTTTGAAAAACACGCTGATACTTTGTTGATGCGCTACAAACAAACTTTTAAATCCACAACTTGTGTTGCTTGGTTGGTTTGATCCATATGAGTGCGGATATATCAGGCGACACAACTCAAGTAGCGTATCACCTTAAGTATCAGTGGCTTTGTTATAAGGGACATTTCAAATATCCCATAACATATTGTAAAGTAGTCGGTTGCAGGGGTGACCTTGAATCTTCAACGGTTTTAATCTTTGATAGAAAGACAGTCGACATCATCATGAATAGTCTAAGTGAGCTGTGACACCACAGCATTGCTTGGCTTCCACAACAAAAAGCCTTTTTCATATCAAAGCCATTGAAGATGATCCAAAAAAAGGTTTTGCAAACTGTCAACAGCAGCTGTCATTAGATTAGATTACACCTCATTAATATAAAGTGTATCATACCCGCTGCTGGTAATTATTCTCTCTGTTGGTAGGCCATTTGGTGGTGCATTTCATTGTTCTGCTAAATTGAATGGTGTCACATTTGTTCTATGTATGCTGAAACACATTATTCACATGTATTTAACCTTTTTATTTAACGACTAACTCCTTATCGATGGGTTTTGTCATGATGGGATGTGAATACCGTGCATAGTCAGACGGAGCTCTGTCTCCAGAGACACTCTTTGATTTCATAGATGTATTAGATTCATTACAGTGTATAGTAGTAGCCCGTGTTTTTGGTCAAATTGAATGCAGATGCTGACATGAACAGACCAACATTGTTGACAAATTGTGAAAGGTTTGTTTGCAAAGGCGATTCAGTTGTTCATAGACAAGCCCTCTACACAGCTGTTCATAGACAACCCCTATACACAGCTGTTCATAGACAAGCCCTCTACACAGCTGTTCATAGACAACCCCTATACACAGCTGTTCATAGACAAGCCCTCTACACAGCTGTTCATAGACGAGCCCTCTACACAGCTGTTCATAGGCAAGCTCTATACACAGCTGTTATTAGACAAGCCCTCTACACAGCTGTTCATAGACAACCCCTATACACAGCTGTTCATAGACGAGCCCTCTACACAGCTGTTCATAGACGAGCCCTCTACACAGCTGTTCATAGACAACCCCTCTACACAGCTGTTCATGGACAAGCCCTCTACACAGCTGTTCATAGACAACCCCTATACACAGCTGTTCATAGACAAGCCCTCTACACAGCTGTTCATAGACGAGCCCTCTACACAGCTGTTCATAGACAACCCCTCTACACAGCTGTTCATAGGCAAGCTCTATACACAGCTGTTATTAGACAAGCTTGACCATATTTCCAAGCGTTAAAAACTTGCAAAAGATTATAACAAAATATGCATCATTGAGCTATATATATAAAAAGAGATAAGAGATTCAGCAATCAGTTGATGAAGGGTCTGGCCTGCCGAATAACATTCTACCATGCTAAATCTTAGTCGAGGTCACCCCTAACCTGTTGGAATCAGAATGTGACCCTGTGGCAATGTGTTTCAATTATGAGGCTATAGTATCGTAAGACACAGTGAAATGATTGTGCATTCATTGTCAAAATGACCAGCACACTGATGCATTCTGAGTGTAATTCGCTTGCTAGTTATTTAGCTATAGTAAGTTCATTTACGTATTTCCTATCATGGGAGAGTTTTACTATCAGCGAGGGCTTGCATAGCAATAGAGCAAGGTAACTTTAAATGCAATGGTATTTTCTTGATTTAGCATTGCTTTTAGATGAAGCGATCTCGAGGTAAAATGATGTGAGCCAGTATCACTCAAAATACATCTGTCCACAGCTGCTCTCCAGACCACAGTCTCTGCTGAGCCCTCACACAACACATACATTGTTCTATCCTTCTCTTGCCTGCTCCCGGTGCCTTGGACGTCTCGGGGTCTTCACATTGCGGTACGATATAACATTATAAGGCCGATCGTTCGTGTTGGGACGAGGACTCCGCCTCATCGCGTACACAGCTTGACGGTCTTGCCAAAGCGTTTCCATTAGCCTACTGCAGGTCTTCCAACAGCTGTAGTGTATTCCTTGTCATGCGTTTCCACCTACTTCAGTTTGGCGTGTGTGCCTGTTGCATTACTAAAACTAGTCTAGCCACAATTCTGAGCCGCACAACATCAAAATATCGATTAGCCTCTGTGGGAGTGTGTGTGGATGATGGCTGGATTAAGCAGCCTCACCTGGCCCGAGTCAGACTGATTGGAGTCTGGAGCTGGGTGGGGCTGCACACCTGTTGCACATTGAGCAATCAGTGTGCACAGGTTAAACCAGCCATCACCACACACACTCAGAGAGAGATCTCCTACATGGCAGCATGGAGCACCATCTGTTTATCACTATACGCAACCTTGGCAATAAACCGGTTTAACATCACCACCCTGTGTCCTTTGTTTGGAGGAGCCCAAGAAAAGTCACCTAGTTGGCGTGTAGCATGGACGTTGCTACAGCCTTGCTAGTGCCAACTTGCTAGTTG
>JACYXH010000802.1:9129511-9358238 GCA_026745465.1 Lota lota | reverse complement strand
GGAGATGGCAGTCAAACACCCATTGTCTCAGATGATTAACTACAAGAGGTGGAACGACAAAGAGGCTCCACTATGTAACTTTTCCCTGCCTGTTTTTGCTTCTGTTTAAACTACATAAGTTACTAAATGGCTGCATGGCTATAACATGAGGAATCCATCAACGACTTGTTCAACCTAGGGAATCATTCTTTCATTGAAATAGATTTTGAAACCAAACAACCAAAGATCCCTCCCTCTCTGCTCCCTCCCTCTCTCTATGTATCTCTGCCATTGAGAATTGTTGCATTTTCTAAATGTTTCCAACAATGTTCAAACCCAGAAAAATGGGTGCTTTTCTTCAAGGTAACGGTCTGTTTCACTTGGTGAGGTTGCATGTCACTGGGGTCATATCCCCTTCACCGCCGAACTGGGGAAACACGGGAAACCTCATTTATTAATGTTATCATATTTCAATATCGAGCCAGCTTACGACCATGTGCACATTTGTTTATACATTACCTACACAATTTCTGACGTCACTACATATTCTATTCTGTTGATTGAGAGACTCCTAGCGGCAGAAATTACATGTCATACCTTCGATTATGAACATAATTTGTTTACGCATGGCAATTGTTATATTTGTCGCAGAAAGCAAATCAAACCCAGAGTCCAGGTGTTGTGAAAAACGGTATGTAGAGGTATACTGCCAAATCAAGTCCTCTTGGGAGATTGAAAGCACACTGCTGTTCCCGGCACAAGCAGGGCAACACATGCCTTTTTGAAAGGGATACAACTGTTGTCGTTGCAGACCCCAGGCACAATATCAAACGGATGGGCAAGGCAGGTGACGTTCAGAGGAGCTGTGTGCATACACTTTGCTTTACAAGGTGGCAAAGGGAGGGTTCAACACTGGACCAAGGCGCACGCAGGAGCGCACACCGCTGTTTCACAGGTGCTGCGTCGCAACCAATGGAACAAGGCAACTGGGAGGGTTGACCAATAAAACTGCAAATGACACACCAAACAACCCCACTGTTTCCTCCCACAACATCGAATCGTTTTTAAAGACAATCTGCATTTTACGTTTCAATTAAATGTATGCTGTTGCATGTTTTTTTCAAATGGGAATATATTTGACACATCGTGTGTGTCTGTGTGTGTCTGTGTCTGTGTGTGTGCGCATGCATGTGTGGGTGTGTGCATGGATGCACATACACACAGTCAAGTGTGGAAAGGTCCTCTTGTCCTTGAGCTGTGTTGTATTGCCTGTGGATGGCCTGCTGATGCTGACAGGCTAACAAACTCACTTAACACGCCAACATGCTATTGGTGTGTGCTGGCTGACTGGCAGACTGCCCATGGCGCTTAACTTTCTGCTTTAATGAGAAAACCAACAGGTGTCTAATAGGACACACAGAGAAGTGGGTGGGTGGTAAACACAGTATATTGTTGTGTGTGCTTGAAAATCTGTTTGTGCATTGTGTGTGTGCATCTGATCGTGTGAAGGCTTTCTGTGAATGTATATATGTGTGTGTGTTTGTGGTTTCATGCCACTATAAGGATTGTGTCATGTACTTAACTTCTCACCAGTGTTGTGTTCACATTCTTCTTCCATCTACACAATATAAGGTCCCTTAAATGTCTTAAGGTCTGTGGTGTGCAGTCTTGTGCACACAGGAGTACAACGTCAATGGTCAAATCGACTGGAATACTGGGCAGGGCGGGACGGAAATGATGGTATGAAAGCATTTTCATGTTGGCCTTCTCAATAAGGGCCAAGTTGTACCCATGTTTCCAAGTAGTGCTGCGACACTGATGAAAAACCTATTGTGAGAGTGTGTGTGGATGATGGCTGGTTTAAGCAGCCTCACCTGGCCCGAGTCAGACTGATTGGAGTCTGGAGCTGGGTGAGGCTGCACACCTGTTGCACATTGAGCAATCAGTGTGCACAGGTTAAACCTGCCATCACCGCACACACTCAGGAAGAGATCTCCTACATGGCAGCATGGAGCACCATCTGTTTGTATCACTATGCGAAACCTTAAACCGGTTTAACATCACCACCTTGTGTTCTTTGTTTGGAGGAGCCCAAGAAAAGTCACCTAGGTGGAGTACGGCAGCCACCTAGAAAGCGTGTAGCTGGACTTTGCTACACCTATCATGGAAGATCTGCAAACATACTGGCTGATAAACACAGAGGTGGTGGGGGGTGGGGGGGAAGACACAGATAGAGCAGAAAGCGAGATAGAGACTGAAATAGAGGGACATACAGACAGAGCAGAAAGACAGAGATAAAGAGACTGAACTAGAGACATACAGAAAGACAGAGAGGGAGACTGAAATAGAGGGACATACAGAGAGCAGAGACAGAGACTGAAATAGAGGGACAGAGACTGCAAATTCGATTTAAAAAGTAGTAAGTGGGTCAGAGAGGTGGAGTGACACATAGGAAAAGATGGTTGAGAGAGAGAGAGAGGGAGGGGTTAGTGATAGGAAGCTGACCATAGCTGAGTGGAGGGCTGAAGAGAGAGAGATAGTGAGAGGCCGTGGCTGAGCTGGGGGAGATAGAGGTGACATGTGGTAGGGAGATGGCGGTGACTAGCGTTTGGGATGAGCTTGTGTGTGTGTGTGTGTGTGTTTTAAGGTACGACAACTGGGACCCAAATGCAGGACACAACGAGACGGAGAAGGATTTAAGGGATTTATTGGGAGACAGGCAAGGACTAGGCAGGTCGTGGTCAGGCAGGCGGAGGTTCTGCAGCAGGCGGCCAACAAGCAGACAGAGGGGCGAAGGCAGGCGGGTAGTCAGGCGGGGGGGGTTCGTTCACGGGGAGGCAGTCAGGCGATCGGGAGACAGGAGGCAGGGAAGGATCCGGGAGGAACTGAGCACAGGGAAAGACGGGTTAAGGACAGGCAGGAACAGGTAAGCAGGCATAAACAGAACGCTGGGACGAAGTACTGACTCGCTGAGTTAAGTAGACGAACTGGCGCCGGCTGCTAGGAGGGCAGGGAATAAATAGGGTGCGGTGATTACAGATGAATGGCAGGAGTGTAGACCGGGGTGCACGTGGTTGTTAATTGGTGAAGAATGTACACAAAGGCACGTGGAGGAATGGCAGCCGGCGCCACTAGGTGGTGGCAGAGGGTGTAATGACAGTACCCCCCCCCCCCCCCCCCCCCCCCCCCTCTACGGAAGCCTCCAGGCGGACACACAGGGTGGGAAGGGTGCTGGCGGTGGAAGTCTGTGATGAGAGAGGAGTCGAATGTGGCTCCTGGGAACCCAGGACCGTTCCTCTGGGCCGTACCCCTCCCAGTCGACCAGGTACTGGTGACCCCGGCCGCGACGACGCACGTCCAGTAGACGACGCACCGTCCAGCCAGGGTGGTCGTTGATCATCTGGGGAGGTGGTGGGGCTGGAGCGGGAGGACACAGCGAGCTGGAGGAGATGGGCTTGACTTGGGAGACGTGGAAGGTGGGATGAACACGGAGGGAAGCGGGAAGCTTGAGACGGACAGCACAGGGGTTGATGATGGATTCTATGACGAAAGGACCGATGAAGCGGGGGGAAGGTTTCTGAGTGACTCGATTGAGGGAGAGATCCTTGGCCCGGAGCCACACCTTCTGACCGGGGGAGTACTGGGGAGCTGGAAGGCGACGCTTGTTGGCATTGAGAACGAGTGGAGGCTTGGAGGAGCGCTGACCGTGCGCGCTTCCACGTGCGTTGCCACCTTAGTAGGTGGGCCTGGACCGAGGGAACCGTGATCTCGGCTTCAAGGGGGGGGTGGTAGCCGAGCGCACACATGAAGGGAGAGAGACCCGTGGAGTTGTTCACCAGGGAGTTGTAAGCATACTCGACCCAGGGTAGTTGGTTGCTCCAGGTGCTCGGGTTGGCCTCTGTAACGCAGCGGAGTGAGGCCTCCATCTCCTGGTTCGCCCGCTCAGACTGAACGAGCGCCAGACCTGGGAGGTGAACTGGGGACCACGGTCTGACGCCACATCCACAGGAATGCCATGAAGGCGGAACACATGAGCGACCAGGAGATCCGCGGGCAGTTTGGGGAAAGTCAGGAAGTGAGCAGACTTTGAAAAACGGCCGACTACCGTAAGGATGGTGGAGTTTCCCTCCGACGGGGGAAGGCCGGTGACGAAGTCTAGTGCGATGTGAGACCATGGCCGAGTGGGAACGGGCAGGGGTCGAAGTAAGCCGGAGCGGGGCCGCGTGGAGGTCTTGTTGCGAGCGCAGGTCGGACAGGCCGCGATGAAGGCGCGGACGTCCGCATCCATGGTTGGCCACCAGAAGCGTCGGCGGATGAAGTCCAGGGTGCGGGGAATCCCTGGGTGGCAGGTGAGTCTGGACGTGTGTGCCCATGAGAGGACCCTCGAACGCTCGCAGTCGGGGACAAACAGCGGATTTGGAGGACCGTTACCGGGGTCGGGCTGACGCCCCTGGGCCTGGAGGACTGCAGACTCCACCTCCCAGGTGAGCGCGGCGATCAGGCAGGTTGGCGGGAGGATGGGCTCGGGATCTGGGCTGGGGTCTTCGGGAGAGTGAAGGCGGGACAGGGAGTCGGGCTTGACATTACGAGAGCCAGGGCGGTAGGTGAGGGAGAAACTGAAACGGCCAAAGAATAGAGCCCATCTGGCCTGCCGGGAGTTCAGTCGTTTCGCGGACTGAATGTATGACAGGTTGCGGTGATCGGTCCATACAATAAAAGGTTGTTCCGCGCCCTCTAACCAGTGCCGCCACTCTTCGAGCGCCAATTACTAAATTGCGTCTTACTAAAGACCTCCCCGAGGTCGTGGTACGCCTCCGGGACCGATGACAGATCGGAGGGAGGTGGTGGTGGGGACTTGGACTCCGGAGTGCGAGGGGGTTGGGCGGAACGTTAGCAGTGGGCGAGGCAGAATGGACTCCAGGAGGAAATCCGACCCTCCTTCCAGTCTTCGTGCGGGTTGTGCAGCTGTAACCAGGGGTAACCCAAAACAACTGGGGTGTGGGGACAGTCAATTACGTGCCGGGAAAGCGTTTCGCAATGATTCCCGGAGACCACTAGGGACAGCGGTACTGTCCGGCGATCGATCCGGGCGAGTGTCTTTCCGTTGAGGGACTGGGCCACGATGGGGAAGTCTCGATCCCAAGCTGGTTGACTAGTTCACTGTCTATGAACGACTCATCCGCCCTCGAGTCCAGGAGAACGGAGAGGGGGAGAGACTGGTACCGCCACAGGAGAACGGAGTCTAGCACGGGACGAGGGGTCGAGGGGCTGAGGGTTCGACTCGCCAGGATCCCTCGAGTCACTGGCGAGTCGGTTCCTTTCCCGGACGAGTGGGGCAGGAGGAAATGAAATGGCCCGGAAGACCGCAGTAGAGGCAGACCTTGGTCTGCAAATGACGTTGCCTCTCCGTCGGGGACAGGTGACCCAGCTGCATGGGTTCGGGTTTAGGAGGGGTAGCTGGCTCACGGCTGGGAGGAGAGAATCTCGGGGTAGATGGTAAAGGAGCAGCCAGAGAGGAGGGGAGCTCACGTAGTCGAGGCGGATGGCGAGAGAGATTAGGTGGTCCAGACTCGGGGAGTCTTCCCGAGTGGCACCCTGAGTAGACCGGGGTGCACGTGGTTGTTAATTGGTGAAGAATGTACACAAAGGCACGTGGAGGAATGGCAGCCGGCGCCACTAGGTGGTGGCGTGCGTGCGTGTGGGTGGGTGGGTGGGTGGGTGGGCTAACAGGTTTACTCCTGAGGGGTGGGGGGGGCTGTATAGTTGAAGCAAATGACAGAATGAGGCTGGGGAGAGAGACAGGTGGAGAAGTGGGTGAGAGGAGGAGGAATGGGTGAGAGAGGTGGAGGGGGAGTGGGTGAGAGAGAGGGGGAAGGAGGAGTGGGTGAGAGAGGTGGTGGAAGAGTGGGTGGGGGAGTGGGTGAGAGAGAAGTGGAGGGGGAAGGAGGAGTGGGTGAGAGGTGGAGTGGGAGTGGGTGAGAGAGAGGTGGAGGAGGAGTGGGTGAGAGAGAAGTGGAGGAGGAGTGGGTGAGAGAGAAGTGGAGGGGGAAGGAGGAGTGGGTGAGAGAGGTGGAGGGGGAGTGGGTGAGAGAGAGGTGGAGGGGGAAGGAGGAGTGGGTGAGAGAGAAGTGGGAGGATTTTTACAGTGGGTGGAAGGAAAGGTCAGAGTAAAGGTCAGAAGAAGAGGTAGACGAAGATGCAAAACGACATCAACTTTTATAGTAAAACAATGGGGGGACAGAGAAAGAGATAGCGAGAGAGAGGGAGAGCTGTATGGTCTCTGTGGGTATTAGCAGATTCCTATCGACCCAGCTACATCAACACCCCATGCATTAGTGAGACTGGAAGAAGCAGGCATGCTGTTTTGGAGATTCACTCAGGCAGAGGTTTGAAATTGAAACACAAACATGCAACAGTTACAAAAGAGAGACAGTAGAAAGGTTAATACAAATATGATTTACAACCCCAGATGCTCTCCATCAGGGGTTCCCAGCCCTTTATGACTCCAGGCCTACTGCAACATAGCAAAGTACAATTCAAGGAGAGATCTCCTTTATATCACATTCATCTGATAGTCAAAAACGAGCACTAGTTAAAACCAAAGAGAGACTTTGTGCATTTTCTCATTCTTCTCAATTGTCACTCCTGAGAAATAACTAAGTTTCAGTCTCACAGTGCTCACTGTCTGAGTTCTCTACATTGTCCTACAGGTGTCCTATTTCTAGAATCCCAGCTAGAAGAATAATGACAGCAGTGCCAGCTCTCAAATTGGTCTCAATACGATACCAACAATTGGATGCACTACCTCAATTATGCCTCATTTACCAATCTCAGTGCCACTTTCACATAATCTTACATAATACTCTGAAAGGCAAACAATTCATGCAAATGTCATGTATGGTTTATGGTTATATGGTATAACCAGATATATGGTTTATTTACATCAAGCAAGTAAGTTACAGAACCTTTAGTTCATTTCATACAGAATTAATGTAATTGGATGTACATGCTGGGTTCCTACACCATTAACTACTAAATAAGCCTAATAATATTGAGTTTATGAGTACATGAGTATATGCCTAAAACTGCTCAAGTGTATTTGGGGAGTGAGCTGCAAAAACAATGCCAGGCATGGATGTCATGTCAAGGGAAATACCTTAATACATGCTCAAGATCAACCGCAATTGTGTTAACAGAGGTTTCCAAATATTAAACAGATTGTTGAGTGTTGATTCTTGGTTTTTACGGCTAATTCTAATTACTACTGTGTGTGTGTGTGTGTGTGTGTGTGTGTGTGTGTGTGTGTGTGTGTGTGTGTGTGTGTGTGTGTGTGTGTGTGTGTGTGTGTGTGTGTGTGTGTGTGTGTGTGTGTGTGTGTGTGTGTGTGTGTGTGTGTGTGTGTGTGTGTGTGTGTGTGTGTGTGTGGGGGGGGGGGCTGAGGCTGCACACCTGTTATGCATTGAGCAGTCAATATGCACAGGTTAAAACAGCCATCACCACACACTCCAGAGAACTCAGACATGACAGGATTTGCTCTATGTATCATTGTGCAATAAACCGGTTTTAACATCACCCTGTGTGTGTCCTGGTCATCGGGGGAGCCCAGTGAAAGCCACCGAGGTTGGGCAGCCACTGATGTGGGGTGGGGCAGCCTCCTAGGTGAGGTGGGGCAGCCACCTAGGTGGGGTGGGGCAGCCCCCTAGGTGGGGTGGGGCAGCCCCCTAGGTGGGGTGGGGCAGCCTCCTAGGTGGGGTGGGGCAGCCACCTAGGTGGGGTGGGGCAGCCACCTAGGTGGGGTGGGGCAGCGGACATTGCTCCGTACAGTTAATTAATTTAATTCTTCATTATTTCTATATCTTGCTTCAGTTCCACATTTGAGAGAACTCAATCTGACAAGGAGGAGGCATTGGACATACAATAATGAGATCTCTTGTAGGGCTCATCCTTCTCAGATCTGTCCATGAAAGTCTCAGACTCACTCATGTTCTTCTCCTTGCTATAACCAAGACATGGATGAGTCAGGGGTATACTAGAATGAGATCTCCTCTGTTTATCCTACTTCTCAAATATTTATACTATATATCTACTATATAAATATATATATATATATATATATATATATATATATATATAAATATAACTTTAACATTGTTTTTATACCACATATACATTCTAGTTTGAACTCAAATATAAATTCCATTTGAGCTCTATTTGAACTCAAAATCCAACATTGACAGTACACCTCTCTACTCTCAAGTTAGGTAGAGGGCTGTTCGGTACAGCTCACACCATAACTCCTAACTTAATATCGGGTGACGTTCCATCAATCCAAATATTTCCTTATCCATCAATGAATGCCGGAATATCTGTTAGCCAGGTATGTCGGTAACACTTACATCCTAGTATGGGTGGGTCGGAGAACGGGAGGTTTAGTTGTTTCTGGGCTTTGGAACAGGACTGACATTGTTTTTCAGCCCTTAGTCCATGGGGTTTAGCCTACCTTGTGAATGAGTTATGAAAAGTAAGGTACCGTACGTTTCACAACAACGCACCGTATATTGTGAGTGGATTTCAAGCCAAGTAAATAATCCCGCTGTTTTATTCATCTCCGCTGGAATCTCTGCACGTGCATCTCAGCGTTGCCCTCGGTGACAAATGACACGCACGCAACATGTCGTGCACACATGCGCACGAGATGGCGCCCATGACGCCAGGCTTGTTGTGAACTTGTGTTCTCTCTCTCTCTCTCTCTCTCTCTCTCTCTCTCTCTCTCTCTCTCTCTCTCTCTCTCTCTCTCTCTCTCTCTCTCTCTCTCTCTCTCTCTCTCTCTCTCTCTCTCTCTCTCTCTCTCTCTGGGAACGGTGTACGTGCATGCTGACCTTTCCACCAGACCAGCTGTCTGTCAGCGTAACCCCCCCCTCCACCTGCTTCCAGGAAGCCTTCAGCTCTCAGGTTCATAGCTCCCCCCACCTGGCCTGTCTGTAGCTAGCACACTCCAGACTGCAGGTGTGTTTGGGAGTGAATGTCTGCTTCGTGATGAAACTGCAGCCCGGAAGGACCTCAGACACTCTCTTCAGTCATGAAGTCTGACAGAGACACACTCAGAATAAAGAGATCAGTCAGGAAAAGAGTGGGAGGAAATGAAGGAGTTATTAACATGTTGCTCGACAGCCACGATACTGAATAATATAAACAGCGATTTGTGTGTGTCAAATGGAAACAAACTTTAACGCACTTAAATCATGAAGCCTGACTAGAAATCCCCAACATTTGTGCTGAAGTGCAGCATGGGTGCACATCTGCTGGGTGCCAGATGGTTGGTAACCAGTGTTTCATGTAGATGGATAAGAGAGAGTGGGCAACAGGGCCCTTTAGTCAAGCATGATCAACGGCGTTCTGTCTTTCTTTCTTTTGTCTTTCTTTCCATCTTTTTTTCCTTTATTTCCTTATGGGAGTTTTTTTTAATCCCAGCCATGCCAGTGTTTCCCTATACTGTTTTAAACACACTTTCATGGAGCTTTTTCTTTAAATCCAGACTCATGTTAATCAACGGTCTCTACGACCCAGAGAACCACCCACGCCAAGGACTGGAGCCAAGAACTGGTACCAAGAACTAGAACCAAGAACTGGAACCAAGGACTGGAGCCAAGAACTAGAACAAAGGACTGGAGCCAAGGACTGGAGCCAAGAACTAGAACAAAGGACTGGAGCCAAGGACTGGAGCCAAGAACTAGAACAAAGGACTGGAGCCAAGAACTAGAACCAAGAACTGGAGCCAAAGACTGGAACCAAGGACTTTAGCCAAGGACTGGAGCCAAGAACTAGAACCAAGGACTAGAACCAAGAACTGGAACGTACATCCTCTCCCTCTTCCTACTGAACGTCTGCGCTTCCTGCTCAGCAGAGTCCATTTCATTCTTTGCAGGTTTATGTCTTTTCTTTCTTTTTTAATAACAGGGCCGTTAAAAAGCACCACAGGTGCCCAGGAGCCCTCAGGTAAACAGCTTATGCATTCCCTCCATCCCTCCCGGCCCAAGCCATCCAGATAGCAGCCTGCACCACAGGTAGTGGCCCCTGGCAGGCTTTAAAACCAGAGAGAGAGAGGGGGAGAGAGAGCGGAGGAGAGGGAGCAAGGGAGAGAGGGAGGGAGCAAGAGAGACAGAGGGAGATAGAGGGGGACAGAGAGAGATGCCAAATTGCCAAAAAGAGAGAGCAGAGGAGGACAAAACAGGCAGACGGAGATGTAGGCAAATAATGAAGAAAGAGAATGAGCGTGTTTATTTTGGCAAGAGATTAGAGTGTGTGTGTGTGTGAATTGAGTACTGCAGTTAACAGCCTGAGATAAGCATGGTATTGCATGCCAATTGTATAGTGCTTAGGGAAAAAAAGATGAACAAAGCCAACATTGGGGACACAATAATTAAATGCAGTCTTTAAAGAACTTGGGGTGTATATATATGATGATTTACTGCAAGCAAATATTTGGAGAACTGTTTCAGAAGTGATTTATGTTCCTGACACCCCCGTCAGATCATTCTTCTTACATTTGTGTGGTATCTTAATCCTTTTGTTTTCTGGCTTTAGCAGAGAGATGAACTAACCCAATTACATGATTACAAAAAACATTCACAAATCCTCTTAGAGACTCTTGCTATCATTGTCACTGAACCAGAATGCCCCATTCCCGCAATCCCAGCATCAAGTTATCTGATGTTATTTCATGATTTCAGGTTTCAAGCGATGCCTCTGTGCCTAGCTCTCTAGCCACGTGCGAGATATCGCCTATCCCACTTTTACCAGGATGCACTTTAAATGTTGCAGATGAGATGTCTTACTGTTGACCCAGTGGTATTCTTCAGTCCCCCTCAGTCCCCTTTATGGCGCTATTTACTGTCAATACCCTTTGGCAGTTTATCCCACACAATCCGCAGTTTAAATATATATTAAACCTATAAATAAAAAACAAAGGATGGACGATTTTCTTATTTATCTATTTTCATTGAATTCGACTGACACAAGCTATCCATAGCATTGCTAGTATATAAAGTGAGCCTGTTAGCCATACGGCAGCTTTGCATATCATGATATCACCATCTGCCGTCTGCGCACACTGCTTAATGAAGTGACGTAATGTTGAACAATGAGGGTAGCCTCACTGCGCCCTACACAAATACATCTCCAGATCAATGGATGATTTGCCTGCCCCACTTTACCCATCTCACCAGATGTATTGCACAGCACCAGGCACATTTTGGCTGTATTTTAGTTGACTGATACTCCCTGTTACTGTTCTCGCATCACCCGCTGCTATCTGGGATGACTCCCGAAACTCTTCCTCCCGCTGACCAGACTTTACTCATAACCTCACTAATAATGGGACTACGCTTATTTTGGTCAAGGCCAATTGCACACGCTACGTTGCACAGGAAACGTACCTATATGTAGCTGCTAACAAAGCAGTCTGCAATAAAAAAACAATCATAGTGGAAAAAGGAATCCTGATGATAATATACTTCTTTGTTGTGTAGATTCCTTTAGCTGTCTTGCATCCTTTCAGACATATCCACTTCCCTCTATAGTGTATTGAAAATAAACTTGTCCTCCACCATTGTCACTCCCTCCAACTTTGTTTCTTTGTTGTTGTTGCCCACTATGTGAAAGTTAAGAATCATGTACACCATTGTCTCATTGAAGATGCTTGCTAAATCGCTGCCTGTGCTTTCCCATGATCATGCTCTGTTTAATCAATTATTTTGCTGTTAAGAAGTGTCCTAAAATGTATTTTGTAATGTACATCCTGCTTCCTCTCACGTACTGCCCCATCAAACTCCCAGAACCTGCCAACACCATGCTAGCTATCCTCGTACTGCTTGTCTGAGGACTAAATTACAAGAACAATAAATTAGCACTTGCACTTGCCATGTGTATTACACGTGAATTGCTGCACTGATAAAGTGCATACATATTTGTCTTTACAGGTTACAGGGTTATTTATACATATTCCCACTGTTTCAGGGATTAATAATTTCCCTGTATATGTTACAGGGTTATTTATACATATTGCCACTGTTTTAGTTAGAAATAACCCACAGGCTTACATTAGTGATGTCAAAGCGTGTTTTAGCCCTGTGTTATTTCTTAATTACGCACCACCATGCCATTTATAGCCGTCATTTTTAACGATAAGGGGCCCTGGACACGGAAAACTGTAGTTCCTATTCCCGGAGAAAAGGTTACACTCTTCAACAGGAGTCAATGTTGTTGGAAAGCGTGGCCACTGCTCCTTCCTTCAATTGGCTAACATTCTGTGGCCCCTAGGTGGAGGGGTTGTAAACAAAAGTTGTATTTACGGACGAGTTCAAACAAACGCTCCACAAATGTGTCGCTCTTGAAAAAGACAAGACAACAACGAGGGTCAGAAGTACAAATTAGGTCTGCCATCATTTGAAGCCCTCCGATCACATCCATGAATTTGATGCGTAGTTTGTGTGTACTGCTTGCGGATCTTTAAAATGTCAGAGGTGCACAAAATGCAGCAAATCGGCAGAACTGTGTGTACGTGCCATGATTACTTCATTTTTGACACATGCCAGCTCATGCAGTGCATATCTGTTTTGTTCTTTATTAGTTGGTTAAAATAAAAAGAGAAGTTTTATTCCTGCATGAACTACCACTTTGTCACAGATATGAGCCGGTTTGTTACAAACCACATACTTATAAAATTGAGCCACAAAACATTGTCACTATGCTATGATTGGGTTCATTTAAGGTCAACACTCCTTAATTTAAATTAAATTCATTCACATATCCAATGTCGACGCAACAATACAATAAATGACAATACACTTCAGTAAAAACATTCTCACTTCTCACAATTCTCACAAGTACAAGGAGACAGCACAGCTAATGGATTCCAGCATCAACACGGAAAAAATATCTGTCAACAAAGTATGCACACTAGAGAAATAGCCAGGTATGCACTGAACAATTCAGTGAAAAGCCAGTGAAAAAAAACACAACAAAACAAAATGGGAAAATTACTTTGTGTAGACTAAATCAATGTGGCTATCCCTCTGAATAAAGATGCGTATTATAGATGTATATTATATAGAGTCTAAGCTTATCAATTAAAATAAACCAAGGAAATAGCCTGTATTGCACCATAATGCCGATAGCTAGTATGTCTTACGGTTTGGTGAGCTGCCTTCCCTTTGACTCCTGGACACTCTTCTTTAAACTTTATTAGCCCACCGAGCAACACAGCTGGTGAAGGTGTAACAGTGTGAGCAGTGGACACGGGAGATTCATAGCAGTCAGAGTAGGCCGCCTGTACCTCATAATCCATGATATTGTTGAACGGAGCAGGACTACAGTCTTTGTTTGTATTAGTTTCAATGCAGAGGCACACATAGAGGCTGTTCTTAACCACATATGTAAGATATAAGGTGAGGACACCCCCCCCGGGCCCCTACGCTGAACCAGCCCTGGCCCCCCCCCCACGCTGATCCGGCCCCGCCCACCCCCCCCCGGGCCCCTACGCTGATCCGGCCCCGCCCACCCCCCCCCGGGCCCCTACGCTGATCCGGCCCCGCCCACCCCCCCCCGGGCCCCTACGCTGATCCGGCCCCGCCCACCCCCCCCCGGGCCCCTACGCTGATCCGGCCCCGCCCACCCCCCCCCGGGCCCCTACGCTGATCCGGCCCCGCCCACCCCCCCCCGGGCCCCTACGCTGATCCGGCCCCGCCCACCCCCCCCCGGGCCCCTACGCTGATCCGGCCCCGCCCACCCCCCCCCGGGCCCCTACGCTGATCCGGCCCTGCCCCCGTCCCCCCGGGCCCCTGATCCGGCCCTGCATGGATAACTCATGATCTTCCTCGTCTGCCAAACCATTCTGAATAATGTCCTGCTGTCTTCCTGCTAACATGATGTGATATACATTTTACACCACGCAACCTTCTCCCTCTGCCTTCGTTGAGCTCATGTGTTTGCTCATCCCACCCATGACACCCACCCACCCGTGACACCCGTCTCTTTGTCTCAACTCTCTCTCTGTCTCTCTCTCTCACCGGTGAGACATCATTTTCATTAAAAAAAAGAAAGCACTTTGAAAATCTCTTTATGTGTGGGTCTTCATGGTTGGTGATGTGAACTCTTCTCCACACGAGCTGGAGATTCCTTCAGCGGCGCTCCTATTGTGCAGAGTTAGTTTGAAAGGCTTGAGAGAGCAGTCATTGGAATTGAGCTTGAGGGGTTTGCCTGAATTATAATGATTGCTTTCACTTTCACATTCATCCTCACTCTCCCCCGTGCTCCTCTGTGCTGATGATTCGATATCAACTGCTTATGGAAGCCAATCATTGGTCTAGCCATCTGTTTGTGTACTCTTTTCCCTGTCCTTTAAATGAGAATATAGTCAGTCTCCTGTAGCGTACAGGGCAATTGAGAAACTCTGGCCTTTGATTTGATGCAGCCATCGAATGGTGATTAAAGGCCGGTAGGTAGACTAGCTTGGCCGCATCTTTGGACGCCAGTACGGGTCATTATCTTAGACTCATGCTGCCTCCACCTCCACTTTCCATCCTTCTCGTCCTCCCTGTTTTGTTTTCTCGTCTTTACATACGGTGCTGCTTTGACACACTCTGCATTTTGTTTCATTTTCACATCATTGGTTTTTCATATATGAAAACATCTATATTGAATTCAAAGTAGGTTGTGTAGCTGCTGTGGATGGCTTCAGCCCGATAGTGTTATTCCTACGATTTGATTTGAAGTGATTTTCTGCCACTGCCTCTTCCTTCTAATGGATTTGCCTCGTCACTTATGTGTTCACTACATTGACATATTCACCAGGATGTGCACACCCCCCACCAACACTTCCATGCCAACGAGCTTATAGGCCTGAACAACTGAGGACACATAGTAAACATGCTGGATGGCTGCCTCTACAAGGATCTAACATGTTTACCTAGGATGTGTGTGTGTGCGCGCATTTCTTTCCATAAGTGAATTTGGACACATTGATGGTGTTAAAAACCGCATGGAATAGAATTCAAACAAATGTATTCTTTTCTTTCCTGTCAGCTCATTTCCTCTTTCCTTCTTCTTTGTTGACACTCTTCTCTGCAGCGGGAAAAGGCTTTCAGAGTTCATCTTACATCTTACGTAACCTGACCTATTTCCTAGTAAAACCAATCATAAGAGACGGTACAAATCCTAGATGGGGTGTTATTCGAGCCTTCAGATGTGATTGGTTAATGCGAAAGCAGCTCTGTATTAATGACATGCCGTTCCTTCAAAGTTTGCCCGTCCCAGTTTCTTTAATGTGATGGGACACTTCTCAAGAACATTACACTTATACAATATTGATGTGTAATAAGTAATAAACAAATAGTTACGGCATGGACTTTGTAAATGACTTGTCCTTTTTCATTTCATTGTGACTAACGGCCTGTTTACTTGGACATACATCATATCACGGAAGCTAGGATGACTCGTTGCTCGCTCTGCAAAGGCTGGCGATGGAAGCCTTCTGCGTTAACGAGATGTCAGACACAGTATATGCCATGGCCGACTCTGTATGCAGGAGATGGCTGTAGCAGAGGTTCATTAATAACAACCAAATCCAAGTCAGCAGGAGAAATGGGCGATGGAAATATAAAGGTCAGCATAGCAACTAAGAAACCACGGCCGGGCCTGTGAGCGTAGGCTGGGTGAGGAAACAGACGGTCGTAACAACACTGCCTGAAGTGAAGCTGAAACCCGGCGATGTGGAGACGGTGGTGAGTGGGGACAGGTGGGAGGACTGAAGACAGACAGGTGAGCGAGGATGATTACTGGGATGGGAGTGTGTGCGTGTGCTTGTGCGTGGGTGTGTACACGCGGCGTCAGGGCCAACCCAGTGGACGCGTTGATCCGCACGGCGCAGTTGGGAGGTGCACGGACACACTCTGTCCTCAAGCAAGGAGAGACAGCGTGTCCTGTTTGTGTAGTGCAGAGGGAACAGGAGCCCTCCTGCTGAGCCTGGCCAATCTGCTCCGCTGTGGCGTCCCCTGGATGAGATGCCAGAGGGGATTAAGTCCTGGCCTCCACCAGACACTCATAGTTTGGGCCCTTCTTGTTCGCCAAACTGTGAGAACAAGAAGGGCCTGGGTTGTGGGGTTGAACCCCTTGGCCGTCTGCAGGTTGTAATGGTTCCTCGGCCCCCACCTGCCTGGGCTCCACCCACTTGGCCGTCTGCAGGTTGTAAGGGTTCCTCGGCCCCCACCTGCCTGGGCTCCACCCACTTGGCCGTCTGCAGGTTGTAAGGGTTCCTCGGCCCCCACCTGCCTGGGCTCCACCCACTTGGCCGTCTGCAGGTTGTAAGGGTTCCTCGGCCCCCACCTGCCTGGGCTCCACCCACTTGGCCGTCTGCAGGTTGTAAGGGTTCCTCGGCCCCCTCCTGCCTGGGCTCCACCCACTTGGCCGTCTGCAGGGTGTAATGGTTCCTCGGCCCCCACCTACCTGGGCTCCACTCTTCGAAGGCCAACCTCAGAAGCTCAGGTAGCAGAGCTTATGAAGGATATGTGAAGGTAGCCTTTAGCAGGATGGTTATGAAATGTTTCTCTAAAATACATCATTTTCCACCAAACCTACACCATCAATTTCAGGGTATTTTTGTGAACTGTTCATATAGCTTTTTATCCATGTATAAGGTCTCCTAAGCTACAAAGCTCAAAGTCCACGCCAAAGGGAGTTACTCGCTCCCACAGAAAACACAACTTACTCTCCTGAACTCAAACAGCTCGTGTGCAGTCAGCATTTACTTCTGTGACTTAGGGAATCACCAAGGAACGCATTAGGAGACGTTTTGCGTTGCTGCTAGCTTGCCCCCCCCCCCCCCCCCCCAAACAAAGCTGGTTAGAGTGGAGGCCGGTGGAGTACTGTTGGGGTTTCGCCATGTCGAGAAGACGCTGGAGTCGTCAGTGTGACGGCAAATCCCTTTTGAATGGACTTCCAAAGTAAGAAAAAGTGAAGAATCAGTGATTGAAATTCACTTTGACCACCCTGAATAAGAAATGATTAAATATACTTTGGTCAGCGAGCGAAAACCCAGTTGTTACTGTGATGTAGAGAAACTAAAGTTTGAACGTTTCATCTGAAATATAAGATAGCTACAACGTAGCTACTTACCAATGTGAAAAGTCCTGATCCAGTCTCCGTTGTGAAGTTGTTTCGGGTCGATCTGAACGTTTGGCCTGACTTTGTGTTTCGGGATCAGACTTGGCTTGAACAGGTGTGGCTGAACCGAAGCCATTGTTACCGGCATGTTTAGCTCTGCTCGGGACTCAGAGGATCAGAGCGTTTCTGACTAGGTCTGAAAGAGGTTCTGCGGCAACGTACAGTGTGAGAATAAGAAGGTGTATTTGTAACGTTAAAGCATGTACATTTATTCTAGTAGAACCCCCAAATGAAATTATGAACCACGGAAATTGTATAACATGACCCCTTCATTACAGAGGTTTAATTGGGCTGTAGTTTTGGTGAATAAATGTGCCCTATTTCACATACCTTGAGGCCATACTTGTTATGGAATGTAAAATACCAACCATACTGACACCATTTTAGATTAAATATACTCAAGCAGACTTTCTCTCTAAATTCAACTCCATTGTAATCGACCGAAGGACACTCTGACCTTTATTTCTTTTGCAAAGGGACCTCACCATTGCTCTCTATAATCAGTGAAGAATAATATATAAGTGATTTAGTTTTGTGTCATTGGACTCTGCTTATGCATTAGCCAATGTCAATTCCTGCTCTAATCCATTATATTTACCATGCTGTACAGAAAAGGACCAGTTCATAACAATGCCGGCTTTGATATATCAGTTTCTCCATGAGAAATGGCCACATTCCATATAAACAATTAAAACAATGGAATTGTTATCTGTTGTGGACTTTCTGTGATACAGGTTATTTTTGCCTGGCATTGTTATTGATGCATCCCTAGTTATTGTATGGTTAGATTGAATAAACCACGTTGTGTGACCCACTTTTTACAAATGCATTCCTGAGTTTGCAACACAATTAGTTGCCAAGCAAAAGTTGATTAGTAAATTAGTAAATCCAATTGTTTGTGGTTAGCACCACGGGTGACGTATGGAGCATCTGTACATGGCCCATGAAAGAATTACCGTGGTGAAAATAGTTATTTGCCAAATTCCTTTCTTCAAAAGAAACATCTGAACACCCTCCTCTTCCAAGAACATCTTATAAACTGACCTTTGCACAGTAATGTGTACTTGTATGCGTATGTCCTAATACAATCACACAGACTGCACACAGTGCAGAGAGCTTTAGCAAATCAAATGTCAAACTGCCAGCCTTTGTTTTTGAGAACATTGTTGTTCAGCACTTTACATTTTTGTAAGTTACTCAAATGTTTGATTGTATAGTTTGATTGTTCTCGGCTTATAAGTTGGTTTGATAAAAGTGTAAGCTAAATCACTAAATTTAAAGGTACATGTTTTACACATTTACATTTCTAAATACCAGGCATGTGTACGTATATAAATGTATGTATACCAGGCATATGTAAGTATATAATGTATGTATACCAGGTATATGTATGTATATAGATGTATGTATACCAGGCATGTGTACGTATATAAATATACCAGGTATGTGTACGTATATAAATGTATGTTCACCAGGCATATGTACGTATATAAATGTATGTATACCAGGCATGTGCACGTATATAAATGCACATATACATTCAGTACCAGATACATACCGACTACAGTGGCGAGAGCTGCTGCTCATTTGCCCTCATTTGCTCATTTTAATTAATAGCACTATAGCACAAGTGAGAAGGCTCTGTAGAGAATCAATAGCACTATATCATATGTGAGAAGGCTCTGTAGAGAATCAATAGCACTATATCATATGTGAGAAGGCTCTGTAGAGAATAAATAGCACTATATCATATGTGAGAAGGCTCTGTAGAGAATAAATAGCACTATATCATATGTGAGAAGGGCTTGTACATTATCTGAAAATCAAACTAATGGTCAAGAAGGCATCTTTTCCTTTGAACCACATGTTTCATTTCAAGTGCTTTGTAATGCTATCTATGGCTGTGTTTATGCCCCTTGTGACTTGTCTATGGCTGAGTAGATGAGGTCAAGTGAGTTATCAGACATGAATTCATTGACTAAATCAAGCTTAAATCATAAATTCTAACAAGCCAAGTCCAACCCCAGATGATTATTACATTGTTACATTGGCCTTCGTTCCCAACCCCATCACACACACCAGATGTGAATAGAAAGTAAATGTGTCATATTAAAGAGTTCAATTTGTCCTGAAAAAACAATGTGACATGAATATGAATGTGAATAGCTTGTAAACACGATAGATTGTTTCATGTAAATCCCTCCCTTGGGATTACATCCAGTAATCCACTTGAGAACATTTGATGCGTGCTCCATTTACTACAGGGCTCTAAATCAAAACGCCTCACAGGAAGTACTTTTGTCATCGCTGTACACTCAAAGGAGAAGAGGAAAAAAGGAAGGAATATTGCTGTGTTTGAATGGATTAGTTTGAACAGGAAGGAGATATGATTCAGAATGAAGCTCAGGGAATGGGCTCAGTGTGGCACCATCAACAACAGATACATGCTGGATTCCCATGGGAAGAGCAACAAGCCCCCTACCTAGTTCACCTTCCTTAGGTGCTAATCCTTGGAAATCCAGAAAGGACTTTTTTTTTAATTCTGTTGCAATAGCCACTTGATGTTTATGCGTCTCACACAACCTCATTGCATCTTTCCACATACGCCCTCCATTATGCTAGTGGTTGTATGCTGCTGTACTATTAGGTGCTCTCACGCAGTTCACTGCCTAGCACCATATATGTGTTAGCCCCGGGCTACGATAGCCCAGGGCTGACTTGACCCATGTTCACACATGTTTCTGCTGGTCCGGGGCCAAGTGGCCAGGTCCTGTTGCACAGTGGGTATTCAGGCACCGTGTGTTAAGCAATTTCTGGCGTTAGCTCTGAAAAGATGCAGCTAACCGTGTTCTGGTGCTGGCCCACTTAAAGACAATGGGGTTTGAACACTTTCTTTGCCCTGGGCTAAACCCCCTCTTAGCCCAGGGCAGCCTATGGGCTAATCTGGGATCCAGCAGTCCTACTAGCTTATAGCATACCTTATGGGTGAGACGGCACAGAGCCTGGGATCCAGCAGTCCTACTATGTTATAGCAGAACTTCTGATCCAGCAGTCCTACTATGTTACAGCAGAACTTCTGATCCAGCAGTCCTACTGTGTTATAGCAGAACTTCTGATCCAGCAGTCCTACTATGTTATAGCAGATCTTCAGATCCAGCAGTCCTACTATGTTACAGCAGATCTTCTGATCCAGCAGTCCTACTATGCTATAGCAGATCTTCAGATCCAGCAGTCCTACTATGTTATAGCAGATCTTCAGATCCAGCAGTCCTACTATGTTATAGCAAATCTTCTGATCCAGCAGTCCTACTATGTTATAGCAGATCTTCAGATCCAGCAGTCCTACTATGTTATAGCAGATCTTCAGATCCAGTAGTCCTACTGTGTTATAGCAGATCTTCAGATCCAGTAGTCCTACTAGCTTATAGCAGATCTTCAGATCCAGTAGTCCTACTAGCTTATAGCATACCTTATGGGTGAGACGGCACAGAGCCTGGGGCGGAAACCAGAAGCTGCTAGGGGCGGAGTTACTGTACGTCTTGTTTCCTGTTTTGTTATGGAGAGATTGTTCTAGAAAACCCGTTCACACGAGTGGATGAAGCTTTCAGAGGGGGATTTTAAGAAGTGCATTTCTACAGCGGCCAGTACACATGGTGTTGATTTTAAACCTTTTCAGACACTTTTTACAGGTTACTAGTGCTGGCCGAGTTTGTGTTCACCAACTACGTGCTTACAGAGCCCTTCCTCCAGCAACATGAGTGGTTACCCTGTTCAGCCAGATTTGAGCTGCTCTGCCATCAGATTTTACATTATTATTCTAATAATTAGTGATCTAAAGTCTGATTTGTGTGACTAGCCCTGGGCTAAACATAGTAGGAAAGCCCTTATTGTTTCAGGCAGTGGTAGACAGTGATGTACCATGGGTAGGATGGGCACTCTAAATGTACTGTATTTGCATTGGCAAGGGTTCTAAGGTTTAAAAGCCTGTGTTTTGTGGAGGATTTTCTTCACATTTTCGATTTGAAAAATTATCTCTTATCAATGGACTATGCAAAAAAGTAAGACAAACAACACACAACACATACAACGTTTATCATACACATTAACAAACGTAGCGTAGATACACACATGAAGATAGACCCCCACGTGCTGGCACACACACACACACACATACAGATGCATGTGTGTGTGTGTGTGTGTGTGTGTGTGTGTTTGTTATAGAGACAGCGAGCTTTGCTGCAAATGGATAAGACCTTGATTTCGACTTGGCATGGTCATATGGAGGTGAGGGACACTATTGAGCTGTGACACACCCATTCACACACACACACACACACACACACACACACACACACACACACACACACACACACACTCACTCATCTAGCTAAGACTGATAGGTGGTGGACGGCATGGGCATTGATTCTGCTTTTAGAAGATGCAACTCCTAAACACCACAAGCATTTCTGTATTGTGTACACACACAGTGACACACACACACACACACACACACACACACACACACACACACACACACACACACACACGCACACGCATACACACACAGTGACACACACACACAGCTATTCTACCCCAGCAAAGGAGCCTCACACACGGACACAGCCTGAGCAAAGTAGCACCCCCTACCACACACACACACACACAGTGACACACACACTCACACAGAAAAGCCCACCCACAAACACCCCCCCCACACACACACACAAAAACCCACCCACAAACACACACACACACACACACACACAAACCCACACACAAACACACACACCCACATACACAAGCACACACACGCCCAGCCCCATACAGAGGCTGATGAAGCGCATTAACCAAAAGGCAGTTCATTGATCTTTCATTCCCAAGCTGCAACTTGGACAGATCAAATGATTACACACACACACACAGGGTGATCTGCCCAGAGAGATAGTAAAAGATAGAAAAACAGACACAGGTGTGAGAACAATGAGGAGGAGAGAGAAAGAGAACAAAATGAAAGCCAGAGAGAATGAGTAATACACGAGAGCAGGGAGAACGTGGCAAAATACTAAATAAATACTTCCATAAAATACATTTCAAATACAAAATGGCAGAAATGGTGAGGGATTTAACTGAAATAAATGTACAAAAAGAAAGGCGAAGAAAGAGACAAGGCAGAGGCAAGAGAACAGGGGAAGAGATAAGAGAGCCACTGGAAGAGATAAAGAAAGGTTATGGTTAACTTATGCAGTACTCAGTAGGTTGGTATAATAAACAAACCAGCAGGCATACTACTACATAATAATGGAAATTCACATGAACATTGCATTGTCAGGACCAAAGACTAAATCCCGTGAATAAGCTTGACTCTTATATTCTTAAATGCTTCATTTTTGGCTGTGTGATTCAGATTTCTGATCATATAAAGTTATAAAATAAAATAATTCAACATGGATAAATTTGCAGTACTGGTGTCTCACTTTACCCTCTGTCCCAAATTCTGCCCTCCATGGCCATAGGGCCACTTGCCCGTGTTTTGTATTGTGTGCTGTCTGCCATTGATCTGCATAGTACGGGACACCTTGCCTTGACTCTCTTATCCCACGGCATGCAAGGAAGTTTCACTAGGAAAGGGAGCGGATAACCTTGGCAGTTAAAGTGCTACACTCAGCTGATTATGTTACACAAGGTCGCCTGCTCGGCTCTACTCTAACCTCTCCCTCTCTCTTGCACTCTCTCTTTCTCTCTCTCTCTCCCTCTTTCCTTTCATATTTTCTTTCCTTTCCATTCATTTTTTATGTTCAAGGTTTTCCACTCTTCAGATGTCTACCGGGGCAAATTGCAGACGTTCAGCTCCATGTCAAGTGGAAAGACAGAGTCAACATACAAAACCGGCTCTACTATTGTTGTTATTCGTTTTTAACTTTTATTATTAACAAAATGTACTGAACTTAACGTGAGGGTGACTACTGTGAAAAGGATGCTAGTGATGATTATGTGATGACTAACTACCAAAGGAAAAGCAGTGTTGAGACTTATAGCTTCACACATCCACACACACTTTATACTTACTATACTATAGTGTATTAGTGTATGATACTATAGTGTCCGAGAACTGTCACCCTCTTGGACGTCGCAATCACCATCGACCCCTGGCCAGCCAGAGCTCCACACATTCCTCGCCGCCGGTGTTCCTTGGTCGTGTTGTCGAATATATAATTCGTAATATAATATTACGAATTAATATTCGTAAGTAATATTAGGCACCGTCTTTACGCAAGATAACGTTACCTGCGTCCGGAGCAGAGTGGAACATACACTAAGGGGTCAGTGGAAACATAGGAATTCACTCCTGTTTTCTCTGAAGGACATATACGTGTTATTTCAGCTACAGTAAAGAGCATGGCATAGATTACCATGTTGACGATCATGTAAGACGTATTACCACATACAATTAAAAAAGCTAAACTAATCTAGAATCTAAAATAAATCTTCCAGTTTGAATCATCTAGAAAATATATTACATCATCAATCATGAAGCCGCCCAGGTCTTCCTGGCTGATATTACGAGAATTTATGTATCATTTTAAACTCTGGGATCCCTCCCATAATCCCCACTCCGCTGGTAAGACCGTGTCCTGTTGTTGCGAGGGAGGATGAGCAGAGAGGTGTGGATGGGCTGTGGAACCTCACACTAGCTGTTGTTGAAATTGTTTGTTTCGATCAAAGATAAACACCATCACAGAAATACAGATAATTATTTTATATAATATATTATACAATATAACAATAACATGGTGAGTTCTGGATAAGTTAGACAAATCAGAACACAAGTAGGAAACAAAATCCTCTACGTTAATTATTACTGATTTGAGTTCAACTAAGCTAATGGAAACAATTCTCTTTGTTTTTGGTCCCTTGCTTTTACTCCCTTCATTTCACTAAATCGTACTCCTTCAACTCAGATTTCTCTCTCTCCCTCACGCTCGCTCTCTCTCACCATCTCTCTCTCAGAACCACTTATCGTTTGCCATCTTATAACCTCTCCTTTTCCCTATATCTCTCTTCCTATTTTGTTCACAGATTGTCCTTTTCTTTCTCTCTTCCCACTCTGTTCTCGTCATTTCCTGTCCCCATCGTTCTGCTTACGTCCACCCTGTCCCTCACTTTGGCACTATATTGGGGTGAATTGGACCATGAAATTAAAATATTAGTGAGTGACGTCCACTGAATAGTTCCATATATATGGAAAAAGTGAATGAAAAAGGTTTAAGCAGAAATGAATAAAGGGCAGTCAAAGGTGAGATCAACGTTTGAAAATGTATTTTGTTAGACAAAGATCACATAGCATAACCCCAATAATCCTTTTTTGATTGAAGTTATTTGTCACCTGCTGTGTGACAAGTCAGTCAGTGTACTGTATTATGTGCAAAAAGACACCACATCATTTCCAATGTAGATATCTCCAATTTGTGAAAATGTTGTTACATATTAAATAAAAATGTTCTGACTATTAACTGCATTTTGTTATAATCAACAACATGCCAAGTGAATAGCAACTATCCATCTTCAGACATGTTTCAGCTGAATACCATGCTACGTGTCTAACTTTGTGTCTCGTGAGATTCGGTATGTGTGATCAACTTGGTTTCTACACATTTCATCACATTATTTTGTACCTGACTTTGAGTTGCATATCCATAGCATGTCCATACTATTTCAAATGAATGTCTACGTGCTGTTAAATATTCAACTAAGTATCACATGATTATCACCAACACACAGGGGGCATCGTCACGAATCTGCTCATGTTTTATGTGCTCTGGGATTTGCGTCTGGCCCCCTCGCGTTCTGAAAGACTTCCAGCAGACCTAGCCCATGTCGGGCCAATCACGACTGCTTATTTATTATTGGGGGAGTTTAATACTATGACTATACAGACGAGCGCCCTATTGCGCTCTTGAGGCATTTTCATAAACAACCAAGATGGCTGCCGCTGATGTGTCACACATTTCGTTGCTCTGATTGGTTGTAAGTATCTCCAATTGCGACCAGAGGCATTTTGGTCTTTGCCTGTTGATAACGGCCCTTGGAAATCAAAATAATATACTGAGAAGTACCAGACTAATTGGTCTGGCAATGTCAGGCTAGCGTAGATTCACAGAGATACACCTCTGTGGGGCAACTTTAGTCATTGTCGTTCGAATTTGAAATAATCTAATAATAATAATTTTAACACAAATAACTAATCTTTCAAAACGCTTGGGTATGCGCCACATTCACAACTGTTTTTAGCGGCACAGTTTGTTTTCCCCGTCTTCCTTTCATTCTTTCATTACATATTTGTTTCAACCAGTCATGTTGCTGAAAAGAGGATCTGTAAGAATGCAATTGGGTATTAAAAGAGAAACAAACTCGGCCAGCACTAGTCAATTGTAAAAAGTGTCTGCAAAGGTTTCAAATCAACATCGTCTAGACTGGCCATTGTTGAAACACACTTTATCTCGTCCACTGAATTGGTAGAATTCAGTGGGAACAGGAGCAAGTAGTAACTCTGCCCCTTTCATGTTCTGGCTTCAGCCCAGGCTTTGTGCCATTTCCCCCAATAGGTTATGTTAAAACATAGTAGAACTGCTGGATCCGATAAGTTGCTAACTAACTTACATAGCAATACAGTAATTCTTGCTTTTCATTTTTTATCCTTTTATTGCATTTACTCATTCACTATAGACAGGCACTTATATAATATGCTTTTGAGTGTCAGGTTTTACGTTGTTGATAATCATGTCATTATTTGAATAGTTTACAACACTCGGAAGACACTCATGTGAAATCGTATGGCTATTCTATTGATATGCAAGTTAAAGTCAGGGGAAACTACTGAAAATATGAAGAAATGAAGTTGATAGCACCAAATCTCATCAGACACAAAGCTGAATCTCACAAGACACATATGAGACATATAACACGATATTCAGCTGAAACACGTCTGAGGATGGAGAGCTGCTGTTCACTTGACATGTTGTTGATTAGGTCACGAAATGCAGTTCAAATGTGGATATGTTGGAGTGTCAACTTACACAAAGTTGACTTGTCAAGTGAGTGTCAACTGACACTAAACTGAGACAATGCTGATTCCCAACTGATACTCAACTGTGGACTGTCCAGGTAAAAAAATGGAATAGTTAACCTTTAACAGTTTTTAAGTGATGTTTTGTCATTTTGACAAAAATGGGTTGGCCACTGGGTTAAAGGTCAGCGTCTGCTTTGCATTTGTTTTCAAGGCGAAACAACCACTAATAACCAGTTGTTGTTTTTACAAGCCGAAGGCCAAAGTTTGCTCACTGAACATGACCCCTGTGTTTACAGCTAAAGTTGTTTTTGTAATTTGATTTTAAACAAAATCGGCAAAAGCAACTCACTATGTGGAAACCTGAATGGACGAGATAGAAAGATGGAATGTCTTCAACATTGATGCACCGCTTTTATTAGCTCCTTTGGAAAGCAGGCAGCTGGAAAACATTTGACCAATCACATACTGTCGTTCACATGTGGCGTTGTCAATCCCCAGAGTGCCAGTGTCAGTAATAAGTGAAGTTGGCCTGACCCGCTGGGAGAATTCAAGTCAAACCATGTGTGCACGGTAAACGGCAAGAGAGCGTGGGTAAAGGTGGGGAAATGTGTTTTAGGTTTCCTCTAAACCGACTTAGTATATGTTTTACAGGCCCTTAAACATGCTGACCTGAACTACACCGTTAACCCAAAGGAAACACATCTGCTTAAGCTTAAATCACTACGATCTTTTATTGTCTGTCATTCATTTTTCAGCCTGCACGTTCTTCCTTGAAACTGATAATAATTGTATTATCAGGAAGAATAAATGAAAAACAATATTAATAATGGTGAGCTGAGGAGTTCTTCTACTTTTCTTCTGAATTGCGTTGATTTTGTTTCTTTCCTTTATTTGTAATTAGAAAAATGTAGGGAATGAATACTCTTTGCATTGCTCTCTTTGCTAGAATAACTTTGTTTGGGAATGCATGACTGGTAATGTTTTTATCCAGTCGGTCAGCAAGTGACAGACAGTCTCGCCATCTTCCTGCCAGACTGTCTGGTGGGTGGTGTTGGTATGCAGGCTCTCTGCTTGGATGGACAGTTCATTTGAGAACATACAATCAATTGCAGTCCATTAGAGGCATTAGGTATGCATTACCTGTCAAAATAACAACATAAAGATATTACTATTATTGTGTTGCATCTGCAGCATCAGTTGCTCCATTACTGGTTACCTGTACACGTGTTTTCAGCGTTTCCTACTTCCTACTTCCTACTTCCTAAGTCGCTTTGGATAAAACTTGATACTGCTGATATTTGGGTTACACTTTAATTTGTATATACATATATAAATATTCAGGTTTGCTCTTTTAAATCGGAATAAATCTAAAACAATCTGCATAATTTGTTGCAGCGACAGCTCAAATGTACAGCACGTAAAAATGATCTAATATAACATTTCCTTCATAGATGAACATTGAACATGACATCAATGCAGATGGACTGTAACACACAACAGCACATTTTTCCACATCATTCCTAATGATGAACTCATTAAAAATAGTGCTTTCCAATTATCTTTTCTCTTTTATTTCATCGTTAACTACCAGCTTGTCAATTGATTACAAATGACAGTTTTTATGGGGCTCTTTTATGCTCCCATATGTGAGCAGATTTTACAGAAGCAAACCATATCTTTACCAACATTACAAGCTGCAAAATAACTAGCTTATAATAAGGTAAATAATAATTAGGTAATATCATCATTTTCTTGCGATGCAGTTTCTGAGAGAACATGCTAAATAAGTTCCCGCCTGAGCCCAGCCAGTGGACAGAGAAGGGTTGAAACATTCACTCAGATACTAAGCGTCGAAGGTCTGACTGCACATTAGCTGAAATGTGGGTGACCAATGACATTCTTTTGCTTCATATTTGTTCCAACCGTTTCCAGAGGTTGGATCTGATCATCCAGAGGTGGATGTAAGATGTAATTGTCAAACACAAACTCAGCCAGCGGTAGTGAACTGTAAAAAGGTTGATGTAAAGGCACTCAACACTGCAGACTGCAGACTGCAGAAATAGACGTATTCAAATCCCCTTGTGAGAGCTTCGCAGGGATGAGTTTTGAGCAGTAGAACATCTCCGTAACGAAACAGGAAACGAGGCGCAGCTCCACCCCATGCAGTGGTTGGTTTCTGGCCCAGGATGTTTGCAGACTCCATGGAGACCAGGATGACCAAGTTTCACGGTGCACCGGGCAGGGAGATCGCAAGCCTCCTCCAACACGGGCTTCGTCGTCTGACATCGACCACTCTCTAGCCCGACGACCCAGTGTAGCGGACAGCTGAAACCAACACGGCTTGCTTACATGAACAAAGGAAAAGGATAGATGACGCTACCCCCCCCCCCCCCCCCCCCCCCGGTGTTCGGTGGTTGCGGAAGACGGACGACCGGGGGTGGCGGCGTCCAGCTTCGTAGGGTTCAAGGTGGGTTCTCTAAAAGGTTCTCCACTGTCCCCTGGCCGTGGACAGGTCCGGGTTATGACGTCTCGGTTCCTGATGTCGGATCATGCATCCCCCCCCCCCCCCCCCCCCCCAACTCCGTCAGAATCCCGATTGGTAAAATAAAGAACTCCCCACCACTTCCGGGGTCACAGAGGGGTCAAACCAATTTCATTGCCCACAAGCAAGCCGGAGATATTTAGGAACCCACTAAGTCTAAAATAACTAATTTAGGACCCAAGAACACATAGCCCTCTGATTGGCTACAGTGGTGATCTCCTACAGGAAATGGCTTGTCTGTAACACCAAGTACAAGCACCAAATACATACCAACAACACTGTCAGTTCAAGTACTCTTCATATCTTGGATGAAATGTTGAACATAGCTCTCTTAATGCTAGTAGGATCGTTAACATACCATTAGCAAAAATACAATGAATATATCTTCATCTAAGATTAAACATGCATGGAGTTCTCTTCGGAGAGATGCTCAATACGAGAAGATGAGACAGCTGGTTGACCCTGAGCAACTGTGTTTATGGACTGCACACACACACACACAAACACACACACACACACACACACACACACACACACACACACACACACACACACACACACACACACACACACACACACACACACACACACACACACACACACACACACACACACACACACACACACCCTCAGTGAATTCTCCCATGAACCCCAGGAGGTGGCTAACTATTCCCAGTCCTCTCCACAGTCTCCTGCTGGTTGCTCAAAAGTGATCAGCAAAAGTAGTTCATGGAATTACAAACCATGACCGTGGAATTGGAAATGTCAAATAGGGGACAACATGAACACTGGAGCAGGGGCAGGCCTGAGAGAAGACACCCTCACAATTGAAGTCGCAAAATAAGTGTTTGCTGAAAAGAAAACGCTTCGCTTTGTCAACAGGAGGAGCAAATCACACGGCGTCAACAATGAAACGGTTTCTCTGGCCTGTCTTCAGCTAACTGAGTGTTCGGGCCGTCTCCACTCTTGCCTTAGATGTCTTTTTTTATCTCCTCGCATTTGCTGGTTTCCTTCCGACCTCTCCTTTTCATTCTGTGAAACCCCTACTCCTTCTGTGCCTCCAACACTACCCCCCCCCCCCCCACCTCTCCCTCCCTCTCCCCCCCACTCCTTCTCCATTTCCTTTGGCCTGCTGTTACCCTCTCACACTCCCTCTTGACCCTGCGCTCGCTGTCCTCTTTAACCCTGATGGATACCGTATGTTGCCGCCATATACGGGCAGCACTTCCTGGCTGCCGTCCTGCAGCCAATTAGAAATGCCAGATGAGTTGGATTGTGTCCTTGCGAGACAGAGGTCACCCCGGCAACTATCGCCATGGGAGACTTCATGGGAATGCGTGCCCAGCCAATCACCTGCTCTCACCTTCATTAGGGATTCGGTTAATGTCATGCCAGCATCTGATAGTGGTATTCCATCCTCTCTCTTTATCTCCCATATTTTCTTTTTGAATCCATGCTGGCTAACCTCCCCCCCCTCCCCCTTATTGTTTTTAACCCTAATATACCCTGGGGTATAATCTTTTCTTCTTTCTATCTCTCTCTGGTTTCATTTTCTCTGCCCTTGAAGATGAACAGATGAATGGGGAGCCCAATGCATCACTGGCCAGCCTCTGCTTTCTTTATAACTCCCTTTCTCTCTCTCTCTCCTCTCCCTCTCCTCTCTCTCTCTCTCCCTCTCTCTCTCTCTCTCTCTCTCTCTCTCTCTCTCTCTCTCTCTCTCTCTCTCTCTCTCTCTCTCTCTCTCTCTCTCTCTCTCTCCCTCCCTCTTCCCAACCTCCCTCTATTTGCTCTTTCCACCTCTTCCTGCTGCAGTTTGGTGTGTATTTTTGCATGGTGTACGATAACATGTGTGTGCATTTGTGCATGTACAAATGTTTGTCTTGGCTTGTACGCATGTTGTAATTAGCTAGACATCCCTGGAGTTTAGTTTGGCGATACATTCAATTAATTCAGTTAGCCAACCATGGTAGCCAATAACAACATACGTATCAGCACATTATTAATATCATGGTAATGGCTCAAACCGTGATCTTTTATTATTATTATTATTATTATTGTCAATAACGGAATCTGTCCCTCAAGGTACATCTTGAGACGTTAGCTGCTGCTCATCTGGGCTGGCTAGTAGGCAATGTTTGCCATGCTCTGCTCCACTGACCCCTGGTTACGGGAGAGCATTATTAGACGCGTGAACCGTCAGTGCATTTATGCAGAGACAAAGTTGTGTCTAGAACATAAAGCTGATCATTGAGTTCTCCCTCCTGGTGGTTGGAAAGCAGCAGCGCTTAGCGCCTCCATTTGCATAATAAACAAATCAGCGTAATAGATTTGATGTAAATTGCAGAGAGACTAAATATTAATTACTGGGAATGCCATCGATGTTTATAAGTCTGCCTCTGAGAGTAGCGCGTGCACATTCGTTTTTGTACTGCCGATTTTATGCAGCCATGGCTTATGGAATGATTTTGTTTGTCATTGTGGCGAAAACACACATCCATTCCCACACCCAGACCCACGTGCAAATACGTGCACCAGTAGAAAAAAACACAAGCACACAATGCACATCTGATCACAAGTTTGTAATTTCACGCTTGCAAATGCAGACATCGATATAAACGAAAAATGAATATACTACCTACCAAGCACATAGGCAACCCTTCACATGCTGATCGCCAGGGGAAAGCTCTGTAATAAACAGCCTGCGGCACACAAACCAATAAGACTATTATTATATGTCCTTCCATTTTCTTCCCCCTTTCTTAATTCAAGACAACTGAAACAAGAACAACAATGAACAAATAGCAAACTGTTATTTCTGTATTTCCCTATTTCTCTATTCATCTCCATTCCTCTTCCTCGCTCTGCCTTCCTCCCAATGAGTCATTGGGATCCCAATGATCCCAATGACTTTTTTATCACTTGATATTTGAATTCAGTTTGGTTAATTTATGTTTCATGATGTTTTGTTTAATCCAATCCCTGTCAATTGATTGCAATACATTTTTTACCCTCTTGGTAAATATGTATATGAAACAACAACATATATTATTTCTAATATAAAAAAGAAAAACGATGAGTGGACTAAAACATGTTCTTACCAAATTAGAAAAATATCTATAATCTTCCTAACTCACAAAACGGTCTATATGGCAGACTGCACAGTAAAAAATATCTCTCAATGACTCTTAAAGGTGTGGATCACCAGGTACTGCAGTGGCCCATCAGGAAGGAAGTGCAGTATAACATGGCCTTGCACCACAGAAGAAAGAGAGTGACAATATGTGTCCCTAGAGAAGAATGAAGGACATGAGTTAGATGGGAGGGCTGGGGAGAACCGATTACACAGAGAGAAAGAGCTAGTGAGACAACACTAGGTAATATGAAAACCAAAACAAGCAGGCGAGACCTGGAGAACAACAATGACAGAGAGCACCATTGTGTGTGTGTCTGTGTGTGTGTGTGTCTGTGTGCGTGCATGCGTGCGTGCGTGCGGTAAATCCATCAGCCACTCCTTGGGAGGCCGACCATACAGGAACCTATTAGAGAGAGAGAGAGAGAGAGAGAGAGAGAGAGAGAGAGAGAGAGAGAGAGAGAGAGAGAGAGAGAGAGAGAGAGAGAGAGAGAGAGAGAGAGAGAGAGAGAGAGAGAGAGAGAGAGAGAGAGAGAGAGAGAGAGAGTGTTGTTTTAGGACTGGTAAACTACCCTGAGTGGCGAGAGAGCAAGGAATTTTTTTTTCCAGGGGCCTTACTGACATAGATAAAGTAATGGAAGGGCCACACATTGGACAACTGAATACCTGTAAGGAGATGGGCTTCCAAGCAAAGTCCTCGGGCCCCAGCACTCCTCTTAATAACAGGCCAATTACAAAGTACCCTGCCCTAAACAATAGCCAAACTAACATTCAATTAAACCGGATAAGTCTCACAATTCCAAATGATCCCAGTGGATTCAAATTGCTGTTTAGAAGTTGTGGGAGTGTGTGTGGATGATGGCTGGATTAAGCAGCCTCACCTGGCCCGAGTCAGACTGATTGGAGTCTGGAGCTGGGTGAGGCTGCACACCTGTTGCACATTGAGCAATCAGTGTGCACAGGTTAAACCAGCCATCACCGCACACACTCAGGGATAGATCTCCTGCATGGCAGCATGGAGCACCATCTGTTTGTGTCATCATCCTCAACCTTGGCATAAACCGGTTTAACATCACCACCCTGTGTCCTTTGTTTGGAGGAGCCCAAGAAAAGTCACCTAGGTGGAGTGTGGCAGCCACCTAGGTGTCGTGCAGCTGGACTTTGCTACAGAAGTGTATCCGGCTAGCTGTACAACAGTAACAAGCAGGTAAATAACTCACTATCGGTGTGGGTGAAACGCACGTAGGCTGTATAAAATATAGGTTGTGCTGACTAATCATAGACTGTATATGATAGACATGTTAAACTGACTTTAGATATGTGTACGTTGGTGAAACTATCACGGAACATTTTCTTCAATAAGAAAGGCTGAAATGGGTTAACTCTGTTAACATACCAGGACGGCCCCGCCCAGTAAGGTGTGTGAGTGGGAACCACTGTGCTGTGGGCCAGATTGAGAAGGGCCCTGGGGCCGTATTGAGCCCGTGTCTGTGTTAGAGAAACAACCTGCATGTCTGTAACCCTTCACTGCTGCCATTTGGAAAACATCAGGATGTGCAGGGTGATGAGGGAAAAGCATCAACTATACAACAGTCAACAGCAAATCCCATTCCATGAGGTGTGATTAAACTGAGAGTTATGTCTGGTGTGAATCCAGCTGCTTTAAGCATGTTCTGTGCTCACAACTGTGCATTCTACTGTGTGTTATGGTGTTTTGGAATCAGGGTTTCAGTCCTGCATCTCAATACAGTTCAAACATCTCCATTTGGTTGAAGGATAACCTCAGATCCAGCCATCCTAGTATGTTATAGAAACCAGAAACTGAAAGGGGCTGAACACAATAGTGGCATCTGCCAATCTATTTTTACTGTTCCCCTGTCAGTCCGTGTTAAACCCTGGAACTGGATAGCAGTTCTGACTGGAGTGACAGAACAGAAAACCCGGTACGAGTTAATGTTAACAACATTACATTACCATTGCTTGACTACTAAACACCCTCAACAAGTAACCCTCAAACCACACTGATATTTGACTCTGTAAATATCTTGTGACTCCATGCAATGGCTTCAGTCGCTCTCCAACGAACCAGTCCACACTGCTACAACTTTCCCTGTGACGGTCTAGCAGGTCTCAGATCTGACCATGGCTCTACAGAGATATTCCAAGTGAAACTCATTGGCATGAGTGGATGAAGCTTTCCGAAGGGGATTTCAAAAGGTGTGCTTCTACAGTGGCCAGTCTACATGGTGTTGATTTGAAACCTTTACAGGAACTTTTTCTAAGAACTGTGATGTCCGGATAGGTTGTTTTTGCTTTTCTTCCCACCTGGAAAAGTTTACTGGGTTTAAATTGGGTACATCACTTTTCCATAACGCCTTCTTATTTGTTCATCTGTAAGGAAGAATTCCCCCAGATAACCCCTTCACACTTAAATCCTATATTTGAGTCATACAATGCATATAAAATGTTACTGTAGAGGACATTTGAGGTACTTTCTCTTCAAGAACATCTTGTCAAACCGTGCATGACCTCAGTGCCACAGAACCCGAAATTGAGATTTTTTTGTTTTAAAAGTGTTAGTTTGGCTCATTTGATCGTGAACATAGTAAGCGATGCCATTTTGTCACTGTTACCAAAAGAATGCCGCCATTTAGAAACAACTGGTGTTTTCCAGCATTGAAGCACCGGGTGCTTCAATGCTCACAAACTGATTGGCGGGGACAGTGAAGCCGATAGGGCGTGTTGCTGGTGAGGTGTGGTCTCGGATGCTCGCCTCTGGTACATTGGTATGGGGGCTAGGTAGGAATCAGGGAGTGGCAAAGGTTCAACACAACGTGGTTTATTCACAGATACGAGGTAAACGGACATGCACTCTGGAGGTGGTTCATGAAGCATCTGTGGGACAAAGGGAAATCTAAAGCATATGTTGGTAAGAACGGCATGAAAAAAGTCCTTTAGGGTCTGGTTTATCTCAGACACTGAAAAGAGACAATTTAACGGTCAGTTGAGTTGAACCTTAAATGGTGGTGTTTTGACCATTATGTGTGAGCAGAAACTAGTCAGTCCTGGTATTAGCTCTAATACTGTCAGGTCCAATGAGGTAATAATATTAGCTTTAACACTGTGCGGTCTAATGAGGTAATAGAGGAAATGAATTGACATCATTAGCGCCACGGATGTGTGGATGTGGGGGGCTCCATCTCTGGAGCAGTTAAAGTTGTTGATTGTGTCTGAAAGGGTTAAGCTGCTTGGACACTTATAGCATAACGTCACGGTGTGTGGCGCTTATTTTAACACTAATACCTAATGATGCATACTGAAAAAGTTACCGTTACCTAAACAAATGATGGGGTAACACATCTGGCCTCCATCGAAGGACTCATCTAAACAAATGATGAGGTAACACATCTGGCCTCCATCGAAGGACTCATCTAAACAAATGATGAGGTAACACATCTGGCCTCCATCGAAGGACTCATCTAAACAAATGATGGGGTAACACATCTGGCCTCCATCGAAGGACTCATCTAAACAAATGATGGGGTAACACATCTGGCCTCCATCGAAAGACTCATCTAAACAAATGTTTTGTTGTTTTGTTGCAAGCTGAAACCGCTTTATTTTTTTATATATTTTTTTACACTTCCAGGAGAGATTCTATTGCTTAGGTCAGAAGAAGTACAGGTGACCCTGCCTTATCCCTCTATGGACTGTTACTGGGCTCAACCACATCTTAAGCACAATATATAACATTTTTACCAGATCAATTATTATTCCAAAGCCAAAAGCTTCAAGGGTTCTGTAGTAGTTACATTTTTGTAAGTGGTTTTTGTTGATCAATTGAATTATTCCCAAAAGAATAGCTCTTTCCAGAGGTTGAAGAATCGATATAGGACCTGATAGTGTAGTGGTTAGGCATGGCGGGCTATAGTACCAAAGGGACCATTTTCTAAAGTGAAATCTGACTTTAATGCAGCTATTTGTGATATAATCTTATTTGTGTGATGTATGTATATATATATATTTTTAACAAAAGGTCGACTCGATAATGTCAACTTCAATCAGCTTCACTGAAATCATCCATGTGACAGGATTTCCCATGCTTGACCACGTTAACATAACCCTTGATTATTTAAACCAACACAAATACAAAGAGAAAAAAAGCTAAATAAGCTACATAGGATTCGAACTCACACAACAGCTCCTGATAATGAACACTACCAGAACTGTTTATAAAAGCGGCACAGTTAGTGATGGCAATCAATAGAAAACATCTCAATAATGCATGCACACCAATTGTGTGTAGCAGTTTATTTAGAAGGTAAAATCCAAGTTTGACCAGAAATGCATACATTTACCACCCCACATATTGCGTTGCAGTTTGTATTGCAGTCATGCAAGGCCCAACAATATGGATATGCACTGATCGATGGCTGCAGTGCAAATATCTATTTGACCAACTGCCACCAAAAGTGTTGCACCTCTACAGAGTGAAGCCGGCTTACCCTTCTAAGAGTCATTTAGCGTTTCTTAAAGCAGTATGGTATAGCTATACGTGTATATGTAGCGTACTGTGAGTGAAATCCCGCCAAACGACAAATGAATGAAGATGCTGGGTTAGTGTCACGCAGCCCGAGGTCTTCTGAACACTCCACAGAATGAAGGGCCGCTTCAGAGGTAATGAGAAACTGATAGGGCTGTGCATTATTTGTCATTATTTCCTTGATACCGCATTATAATGTCATGTCTTTTGTTTGATTTAACACAGAAGAAGCCTGTTCTCACGGGGTACTGGAATAAGACTATCGAGGTTCAAGCCTCCAACCAGGTTGGTAAACAAAATACTAAATAGACTCCTTGGCATTATGTGCGAGAGCACAGATGGGTGCAACGTTCGTGCATTGTGTATGCTTGTGCGTACGTGTGCACTGTGTGCGTCGATGTGTATTGTGTGGGGCATGTCTGGGAATGTGTGAGAGCATATTGTGTGCAACAGAGATGCCATTAGCCAGCAAACGGCTCCCAAAAGACCGTTTTTAATCAACAGGCCCAATCATTGTAGAGGAAATAATTATAAAAACGGAAGGAGCGAGATGGAGAGAAAAAAGAAAAAGAGGTGGGGAATGAATAGGAAAAAACCGGAAGAAAGAATGAAAGGAGGGTAATGTTGTGAGAATAAACAAGGCTGAATTAAATGAAAATAATGAATCTGTTTTCTAACTAAAACTTGAAACCAACTTTTGGTCCAATGGCTTGGGAAAACCAGCCAAGTGGCGATCCAAAATATGTCATAATAAGCTTGCTCACCATAGATAATGCAGTCAATAATTGTATTGGTTTGTCCCTTTAAACACACACATATCTATCTATCTATCTATCATGTGAAATAATATGGAATACATTCATGATACTTTGATTACGTAATGTCATGATTGTATGACTCGAAAGTGCGGGTGTGTGTCAATGGGATTAAGTGTGCACAAACCTGCCCCCCGATAATCAGTTGTATGTTTTGTAGTCCCCACCACCAACGTAGCCCACCCCTGATGTATATGATACCATATCATTTTTGTACCATACATTATGTGGAGTGTGTATGAATGATGACCTGGCCAAAGGCTACACTCTGGGCTACACTCTGGAGCTACACTCTGGGCTAGACTCTGGGCTACACTCTGGGCTACACTCTGGGGCTACACTCTGGGGCTACACTCTGGGGCTACACTCTGGGGCTACACTCTGGGGCTAGACTCTGGGGCTAGACTCTGGGGCTAGACTCTGGGGCTAGACTCTGGGGCTAGACTCTGGGCTAGACTCTGGGCTAGACTCTGGGCTAGACTCTGGGCTACACTCTGGGGCTACACTCTGGGGCTACACTCTGGGCTAGACTCTGGGCTAGACTCTGGGCTAGACTCTGGGCTAGACTCTGGGGCTACACTCTGGGGCTACACTCTGGGCTAGACTCTGGGGCTAGACTCTGGGGCTACACTCTGGGGCTACACTCGGGGCTACACTCTGGGGCTAGACTCTGGGGCTACACTCTGGGGCTAGACTCTGGGCTAGACTCTGGGGCTACACTCTGGGGCTAGACTCTGGGCTAGACTCTGGAGCTAGACTCTGGGGCTGGGTGAGGCTGCACACCTATTACACATTGAGCAGTCAATGTGCAACAAGTTAAACCAGCCGTCACACACACACACTGAGGGAGCTCTCCCGCATGGCAGCATGGTCCACCACCTGCTCTGCATCATTATCATCTCATCCTCTGCAATACACCGGTTCTAACATCACAACCCTGCGTCCTTGTTATGGAGGAGCCCGGTGTAGCAATGCCCACTGCTACACGCTACGTTATAGCACTGGTGAATAGAAAGAAGACACACACACACACACACACACACACACACACACACACACACACACACACACACACACACACACACACACACACACACACACACACACACACACACACACACACACACACACACACACACACACACGAATAATATTGAAACAAATGAAACAGTGTGCCCTTGTGTTTGAGCCATAATGATCTTCAATTTGGCATTACCTGAAGAGAGATTAAGAATATGAATTATATAAATATGAATCACAGAATATGACATATGGTTTATGGAAATGCACATGGACATTTGCAAATGACAATTTATGTAGGATGAAAAAGTACTTTGAATACCTGTTTACCCAAGTGAAGAATGCTACCTCTTTGTGTGGAAAATGAAATAAGGAATAAGCTCAAGTATCCTACATTTTAATGTTGTAATAGTCACAAACACAATCTTTGTTTGATGCTGTTTGTTCTGGAAACATACAGTAGAGATTCTTTGTTGGATGTTTTGTTGAAATGTGATGTAAACTGATTTATGCAGAATTATCAATCCTCAGTTAAACTTGGCCAGTTGCTATTTAAAAGGAATATGTTGGTTTAAACTGAATATTTTTTCAACGTCATTGATAAATGGTGTGCTACTATAGTGGAATGAGGGGGAATATGAGTGTAATTGATCATTGTGTTGAGAGTGTTTCCCTGTCATGCATTTCACAGCATTTCTTCTGGAGTCTGGATGGAGATACACCAAATAACATGTTACACTCCTTCACCACATCTCTTCAAACCTTCAACCTTTTTGTGTGTGTGTGTGTGTGTGTGTGTGTGTGTGTGTGTGTGTGTGTGTGTGTGTGTGTGTGTGTGTGTGTGTGTGTGTGTGTGTGTGTGTGTGTGTGTGTGTGTGTGTGTGTGTGTGTGTGTGTGTGTGTGTGTGTGAGACAGTGAGGATAGTGCATGGATGTGTAGATATAATTTGTATATAGTGTGTTTAAATGTGTACATCCCTTTGGGCATCTATACGTAAGAAGGAAACCAATGATTGAAGACATAAACCATAGATGACATAGAGCGTCTGTCTGTCTGTCTGAAAGACAACACTACAATAAATGTCCTTTAGGCAGAATGGAGCAAAGTCACTGTGGGAGTGTGTGTGGATGGTGGCTGGTTTAAGCAGCCTAACCTGGCCTGAGTCAGACTGATTGGACTCTGGGGCTGGGTGGGGCTGCACACCTGTTGCACATTGAGCAATCAGTGTGCACAGGTTAAACCAGCCACCACCACACACACTCGAGGAGAGCTCTCCGGCATGGCAGCGTGGAGCACTAGCTGCATGTCTCAGTCCATGCAACTTTTACAATAAACTGGTTTTCAACATCACCACCCTGTGTCCAATTGTTTGGAGGAGCCCGAGGAAAGTCACCTAGGTGGAGTATGGGAGCCACCTAGGTGGCGTGTAGTATAGACATTGCTACATTGGTCCCTGTTCAGGCACCACTGTAGCGAACTCTCGGCTACCGCCCAGGGTAAGAACACACGATCACAGAAGTCTGAGAGCAAAACGTGTTTCTTTATTGCTTCTCACAAAAATTGAAATCAAAATCACGCTTGTCCACTGTTGGGAACACGTACTGGCTGAGCCTTCTTGGCTGATACTGTCGGTCATCCACGCTTTGGGACCCGACCTCACTGTGGGAAGAGCACAATACACGTCAGTATTTAATAGTTATCTAATTGCGCTCATTCCCTACAGCTGCGTCTGTGGCCCCAATTGAGCCGCTCCGCCCCTTCTGATTGCAGCCGGCGCTAAACCACGCCCCTCCTTACCACAGTCACGTATCAGACCTTGAGACGTGGAGAAGCCGCTCTAACCCCAAGGTGGGGCTCCAGGGAGCCTCTCTCCTGGAGAAGGCCTACCAGGTGTCCGGTCATATGGCCAGCCTACAGAGCGCCCAGGAAGGAGGAGGCTGCTACGATGGGCAACGTCTTTCAGTGCCTCACCAGCCATGCGGCTGTCCCTGCCCCTGTCCCTGTCCCGGAGCAGGTCAATACCCTGTCCCTGTCCCTCTCCATGAGCAGGTCAAGACCCTGTCCCTCTCCCTCTCCAGGAGCAGGTCAAGACCCTGTCCCTGTCCCTCTCCAGGAGCAGGTCAAGACCCTGTCCCTCTCCAGGAGCAGGTCAACACCCTGTCCCTCTACGCACCGGAGAGGAGAGCAGGAGGAGAAGAGCCAGGATGTGTTGCTCCTGGTACAGAAACAGTGGCCCTGCCAGGCCAGCTGGGCTCAACCAACCAAGAGGGAGTGCCCCCCCCCCCCCCCCCCCCCCCCCGGTTGTAGCAGGTCTCTGTCAGCTGGGGTAGCCCAGGTCAGTCCCTGTCTCGATCTCTCTCCTGTGCTGAAGGCTGTTTTATTTCAGTGATAGCTGAACCCTAACCCTAAACAACGAAGTACATGTCATGGGGCTTGCGTATTGGTTTATCAGACATTTTTGGGTATCCAGACATCAACATTCAAAAGACGATCATGTTGCGTTCTCTGTCACTTGCGCACAGATTATTTTTATCTGTAGCGCTTTATGAGCGTTACAGAAAGCACATACTTGGCACTCAGACTGCAGTCAGCCACAGAAGATTCTCTCTGAGAGTGAAGGCCACCAAAGCAACAGGTAAACACGAAGCTGTTTGCAGAGTAGTAAACAAAACAACAAGTCCTCCAGGCCTGCTCCACAGTGCCTTGGTGAGTCCTAGTGATGGACGTGCTTGGACTTTATCTGTGGTACGCTTGGGCATAAAGGTCACATGTGATAAGAGTTGATACTGCGAGAACAGACCAACATGGTCTGCCTTGGATGGTTCTGGGGCAACTCAGTCTCCACTGACACTTACTTGTGTTCAGTTGGGTGGATATCAGACGATGAAAGGAGTTTGGTATTGTGTTGGACCGGATACAGATCGTACCATGTTTAAGGAGTCTACGACATTCAGAAAGTCAGTAGTCAGTAAGTGTGAGGAACAGCAAAGGGGGATATTAAAGTCACCCTTCACCAGGACTCGGCCATGTTCTGGCATAATGAGAGGGAGTAGGTCCAGACATTCCCTTGGTAAAGCCCACATTACTCCATTCATTTGCTTGGGCGGTCTATAAATTAAAACAGTATTATTTACCATGAAACACAGTGACTCAAAAGAGGAGAAAGAACCGAGGCAACATGGGAGCAGGTCATATTGTTCTGTATACAACCAATAAATAAACCATAAAGCACCACCCCAGCCAGTTCTGGGTTGGTTAAGCATAGTCCGGTGGATTCTTCTGAATGGCAGATTTTACCCCTGGCATTGAGCCAACTGAAATGGATGTTGTGAGTAACATTAGCCGATAGCGAGCAAGGACCCAGAAGATTTAGGTGCAGACCTTCTCTGTTTAAAAAATCTAGAGCATTCCCAAAAACAAACGCCTTTGCTCACACACACACACACACACACACACACACACACACACACACACACACACACACATACACACACACACACACACACACACACACACCTTTTAGCCTGTTGTTGATCATGTTGACACGGCACTTATTCACACAGGTGACAGATGCAGCCGAGGGGATAGCCTAAGAACACTCTCACACACACACTCACATTACGGTCCTCAAAGCAGTTGGACTTTGCTCTTATTGGCGGTGATACACAGGATCGATCGCCCTTCATGTAATAAGGACTCCGAATGCCCTTGAGGTGCTGAGACTGGCCCTGGTTCAGCTATGGCTGGCTGCAAAACCACCCGTTTGTCAGCTTACCTCAGGAAGGTCCTCCTTCCACCTCTACACTCTACACCTCTACACTGTCAGCTTAACGCAGGAAGGTCATCCAGAAAGAGGAAACATCCTCTTTCTGGAGGACCTTCCACCTCTACACTCTACACCTCTACACTGTCAGCTTAACGCAGGAAGGTCCTCCAGAAAGAGGAAACATCCTCTTTCTGGAGGACCTTCCACCTCTACACTCTACACCTCTACACTGTCAGCTTAACGCTGCAGCGGGAGTGTAGAGGTGGAAGGTCAACAACAACAAATAGAAAACTACATTATTTAAAAAAACATTATGCGGAAATATGTGGTGTGGGAGTGTGTGTGGATGGTGGCTGGTTGAAGCAGCCTCACCTGGCCCGAGTCAGACTGATTGGAGTCTGGAGCTGGGTGGGGCTGCACACCTGTTGCACATTGAGCAATCAGTGTGCACAGGTTAAACCAGCCATCAGCACACACACTCAGAGAGAGATCTCCTACATGGCAGCATGGAGCACCATCTGTATGTATCATTGTACGCAACCTTTGCAATAAACCGGTCTTTCAACATCACCACCCTGTGTCCATTTGTCTGGAGGAGCCCGAGGAAAGTCACCTAGGTGGAGTATGGCAGCCACCTAGGTGGCGTGTAGTAGTGGAGTTTGCTACATGTGGCCTCGTGTTTTATTTTTTATTAAGAATTATCTAGAAAAAAGGCAACAAATGTCATTAGTATGGAGACAATACCTTCAGCAGCTCTGCAAAGCACCATAATGACACACACACACACACACACACACACACACACACACACACACACACACACACACACACACACACACACACACACACACACACACACACACACACACACACACACACACACACACACACACAGTGGTAAATCTAGCATGTGAGGTAAGGGTGGGTCGACCGACGAATCAACAACAACAGCATACAAGTGCTGTGTTAATCTCCTTCCTATTAATTGTCTACACAAGAAAAAGACAAGATAAATACAACAACTTAATTGCACACTCATTCCTGCTTAGTTCATTATTCTGTTTTATTCAAGATTTGGATATTTTAAGACACTTAACGTCGAAATTGTACTTTGCAGTACTTTTCCCTAGATATAACTGAGCCCAAGAGACAGAGTCTTTCAAAGTCTGTCTCTCCATGGGCTAGGTCAATCCCTTGCTTTCCCTGTCCTTGCTCCATCTCTCCATCCATCCATCTCTCCATCCATCCATGCCTCCCCTGACTCTAGCTGCTGTGTTCCTGTATGTGTGTCCTTGCCACAGTGTATAACCTGTCAGCTATGTCCTGACCTCGGTGGCACACACACATATGCATGCGCGTGCATACACAAACGCACATACACAGGCTATTGTGCAGACGTATGCAGGCACACAAACACACAAGCACACACACATAAACATACCCCCCCACACACACACACACGTACACACACAAACACAGGCATTATCCACCCATATTGATGTACACACATATTGACGCATGTGAACAATTTTCAGTCACAAAAATACATCAACACACAACCACAAGCACACACAAAAACACACACACCCAGGAGTCCACAAATTTTATTTTTTTGTTGTTTCATTGTTTTTACAATGACCTCTGTTTTAAGCTGACACACAGACCCACCTCTCTCGGTCAAATATGTGCACACACACACACACACACACACACACACACACACACACACACACACACACACACATAACCACACTCACACATCCTGTATCGTTCTTTTTCTCTTACCCAGATATATTGAACTCACAAACACATTGATATGTCAACTGACCTTAACCTGGAAAGTAAGAAGCTGTTTCTCAAGCAGATGGATGGGTGAGTGGATTTATGGATGGATGAATCAGTAGATGGGTGAGGGGATTTATGGATGGATGAATCAGCGGATGGGTGAGTGGATTTATGGATGGATGAATCAGCGGATGGGTGAGTGGATTTATGGATGGATGAATCAGTGGATGGGGGAGGGGATTTATGGATGGATGAATCAGTGGGTGGAAGGATTGAATAATGGATGGATGGAGTAAGCATGAGAAAGCTAAGGTGACAGATACGACAATGCATTTCCAACCACATTTGTAGATGGATGAGAGGGAACAGATTAACAGGAGTGAATAGCTTTCTGTTTTGCTGGGACAGCTTGTTGATGAAAGGGGAATAGGACTCTTATTTCAAACATATATTTTGTGTCCCTTATTAAAACCATTTAGAAACACCCAAGCTTTTGTGTCTGATTCCTAACTCTCCTCCCAGGGGTTATGTTCAGAAACACATCGGAGGAGGCTGTTCAGAGACCGCACAGTAGCTGCTATTGATTGTGTTGATTTTCTTCAGCCTTTCGTGGTTTGGGCATTGGTTAAAAGCCCCTGCTAAATTTGAGTCATTACTTAAAATGTGCCTCTACATGTGAACCTTAATGCAGTATTAGCATGATAACCGCTTCACACTGCCTTGAAAAAGTGGCATTTTTCAACTCAACTCCTAATTGTTGACGTTGTACATTTTAGATAGTAACTGGAGCTCTCTACTGTGCTGTCTGGGGATGTAAACAGTTGGTTTAACATATTAAGTACAGGTGTGTTTTAACTGCCAGCATCATAGCTGCTGTAGGAGAGAGAGAGAGAGAGAGAGAGAGAGAGAGAGAGAGAGAGAGAGAGAGAGAGAGAGAGAGAGAGAGAGAGAGAGAGAGAGAGAGAGAGAGAGAGAGAGAGAGAGAGAGAGAGAGAGAGAGAGAGAGAGAGAGAGAGAGAGAGAGAGAGAGAGAGAGAGAGAGAGAGAGAGAGAGAGAGAGAGAGAGAGAGAGAGAGAGAGAGAGAGAGAGAGAGAGATCATTTTGAGAAGTCAACAACGTAACAATTTCATTGTGAACCTGAATCCAATCCTTCACTTTACTTTTTACACTGTGCATATGAACAAACCAAGCTCTTTAAATGAACCGTGATCAACATAGTAAGCTCCGCACGTAAGGCCGATTCAGCGTCTATTCTGAAAGTTGTGAAGCCACCCGGTCAGGAGAGGCCTTGTTAACAAACTGAAACCCTGGCGCCGTGGCCTGTAGGGCTTCCACAGACGCCGCCGTATGTAATTACAGATTGGGTTTTGAGCCGTGATGGATTCACCTTCCCTGCTGCTGACAGCTTCAGCTGGACGGAAGGATCTGACCTCTGGAACATCCTTCCAGCCGAGCTGTGACCTTGGTCTCCTAGAGACGTGATTAATTACACCGCACGATAGCTGCCCTCTCGGCCCCTTGTCAGTGGCCCCAGCAACGGGGAGAAAGTGGCTGGAAGTGGAAGTCTGTGTGTGTGTTTGTGTGTGTGTGTGTGTATAAGCGTGTGCTTGTATATGTGTTTATGTATTTTTGTTTCTGGGTGATTGTGGATATTTTTTATGGTGTTTGTTCATATGTGTGTGTGTATGTGTATGGGTATGTGTGTGTGTGTATGGGTATGTGTGTGTGTGTGTGTGTGTGTGTATGGGTATGTGTGTGTGTGTGTGTCTATATGGGTATGTGTATATGTGTGTGTATGGGTATGTGTGTGTGTGTGTTTTCTGTGTCAGACGAAGTGATATATGACGATGTCAGGACATCCTCTGTTTACCGCTCATACACACGCATCCATGTGTACACACGGACACACACACACACACACACACACACGGACACACACACACAGCTGGGTCAGCAGTAGCTGAGAGATGGCTAAGAACTTGGAAACAACTTAGAAAGCAACTAATTCCTTTCCACTGTAAGACAGAGGTTGGATCAGGAAGACGACGTTCCCCTTCGATTTCTCATCGATCTATGTATGGGTTCTAAATTCCCACGCTTGTCATCGCAGGCCCCTCCCTTTCATATCTCAACCAATCAGGAGCATTAACAGGAACCCAATTGCACACCAAAACACGGTGTACATATGTACATCTCTCATTCATGCTCGCCTCTGTCGGTTCCACTGAGACTCGTTGCAGCCCCCCTCCATCCCCTCCACCTCCACCCGTCTACTGAGAAAGAGATGGCGTCCTCCAGGGCCAAGGAACTCCACCCATAGTCCCACCACCACCAGCGTCTAGACACCATCAGGGGGAATCATATCCATAGCTACACCACCACCAGCGTCTTGACACCATCAGGGGGGAATCATATCCATAGCTACACCACCACCAGTGTCTGGACACCATCAGGGGGAATCATATCCATAGCTACACCACCACCAGTGTCTGGACACCATCAGGGTGGAATCATATCCATAGCTACACCACCACCAGTGTCTGGACACCATCAGGGTGGAATCATATCCATAGCTACACCACCACCAGCGTCTAGACACCATCAGGGGGAATCATATCCATAGCTACACCACCACCAGCGTCTAGACACCATCAGGGGGAATCATATCCATAGCTACACCACCACCAGCGTCTAGACACCATCAGGGTGGAATCATATCCATAGCTACACCACCACCAGCGTCTAGACACCATCAGGGTGGAATCATATCCATAGCTACACCACCACCAGCGTCTAGACACCATCAGGGGGGATTTCATCCCTGCATACCTTATCGATCCATCATCCCCATGAAGAATAAATTGATGGTGTCTAATCGTCAAATGTGTTGTTGTCAATTAAGGTTGTGGTTCATTTTAAATGAGTCCCTCCTGATTTTGTTGTAGCCTGTTCTCCAACGTAAACTACAGTATAGGTTGTTTGTCAATGTGTCTCAAAAATACCCATATGAGCGTTTGCTGGCACAGCGCCCTGTATCGACTTTGATAAAGAAACAGGAATACGTCATCTATTGCTGTTTCTGTCTGGCAAAAGAAAATGGATGGCATTAGTTTTATTATCAGTGTGGAAATGCACAATTTTAAGATTGTAAGATTATAAGATCCTTGTAATATCGTTTTGGCATTAAAATGCATTTTTATAACATGTTTCCTATAAAAGAGACCCCAGGTCTCATTGCTCATTCCCAAGTGTCCTTAATCCCTAGGTCACCTACTAATTACATCACTTCCTGCAGGGCTCGAGCCTCTAAATGGATAATTTTAGTAGACCTTAATGCCCTCATTCATATAAAGGACATCTCTGTCTTACTCCCAAGTAAGTTTGTTCCCCCATGAATAGTGTGTTTGCATCACTTCCTGTCTGTCTACGACTCCCACGTTGAACATTTGAGGAACATTTCTCCTTTTACTTTATTGATGCATTCAACCTTCAAAACCCTTCAGAGCGGTGTTCATTGAATCTGTTGAATGGATTCCTCATTGGAAGCAAGGCAAGGATAAACTTCCGGGCCCACAAAAACACGTTGGCTTTGTTCATCCCGAAGAAGAAGAAGAATACCGCGAATAATAAGTCACACCTGGGTCACTCGAAAATCTAAGTTTTCATTGTAAGAACATCATAAGTGACATAAAAAACACATAGGATTATGTGGTAAGGAGGGGCGTGGTTTAGCGCCGGCTGCAGTCAGAAGGGGCGGAGCGGCTCAATTGGGGCCACAGACGCAGCTGTAGGGAATGAGCGCAATTAGATAACTATTAAATACTGACGTGTATTGTGCTCTTTCCACAGTGAGGCCGGGTCCAGAAAAGCGGCTGGCTGTCGGTACACAGAGCTAAGCTAAGCTAAGCTAAGCTAAGCTAAGCTAAGCTAAGCTAAGCTAAGCTAAGCTAAGCTAAGCTAAGCTAAGCTAAGCTAAGCTAAGCTAAGCTAAGCTAAGCTAAGCTAAGCTAAGCTAAGCTAAGCTAAGCTAAGCTAAGCTAAGCTAAGCTAAGCTAAGCTAAGCTAAGCTGAGCAAATTGAGGAGCACGTGTTCATGCTGAACGAAACGTGCCGTGTATGTTTTTTTTGTTTGATTGTGCAACGAAGGGAGACAATAAAGTTGAATTTTGCCTTCCTGACTTGGACCGTGATTATTTACCCTGGTCAGTAGCCGAGAGCGCGCTTCAGATTACAGCTCACATGACTACACAACGCAAATATATTGTTTCAAACAACATGCAAGCTGCGTGGTTTCAGGGATAGCAGGGTCCATATTAATCACCATGGCAATGATAAAAAGAACTTTGTATTAACTTACAAACTAAACATTATGTACATTCATTGAATGAAGAATAAGAGAAGAAAAATGCACATTTCTCGCTTGACGTGTTATCAAAACGCCTTTTAATGCTGAAACTATCTTTAAATGTTGAGAGATACAGAGAGATACAAAGAGAGAGATATACGAGAGAGATACAGAGAGAGAGAGGGAGAGAGAGATACAGAGAGATACAAAGAGAGAGATACAGAGAGAGAGAGATACAGAGAGAGAGAGAGGGAGAGAGAGATGCAGAGATATACAGAGAGAGGGAGAGAGATGCAGACAGAGATATAGAGAGATACAGAGAGAGAGAGATGCAGAGAGAGAGATGCAGAGAGAGAGAGATACAGAGATAGAGATGCAGAGAGAGAGAGCACGATACAAAAAGAGAGAGATACAGAGAGAGAACAGCCAGGAAAACAAACTGTAGGAAGGTCAGAAAAGAGAAGTAGATAGCAGAGGAAGGAGGGAGAAACAGAGAGAAAGAGAGGGAAGGAGAACTGTGACAATTTTTCAAACTTATTTTCTAAATGCTTCCTTACTTACAGCAGGAAGATCCGAGAGAGGGCAGAAGTGAAGGTGAATATGTGTGTAAAGGAGAGAGAGAGCGATGGAGAAATGAAGAAAAGGGAGGATATTCTCAACTAAACCCATTCCATATATTGCTGCTCTGACCTATAAAACGGTGTCCTCTTAGGTTTGAGGTCACCCCAGTGAAGTATTTCAGTTAAAAGTTCTCCATTACACACACTTCCTTCCACTGCTACTCACAAAGTGTTGCAGATAGTGGCATTGACAGTAATACCAGAGATACATTTTAACTGAATAGAACTGTATCTTTATTCTTCATTCAAGGAAAATGTTCTTAATCTAATCTTATTCCTTGTCTTCTTACTATCTGTAATCTTACTACAACCCAGGAGCCAAAATCAAAACCAAATCATTCATCCATAGCCACAGCACAAAAAATAAAATAAAAACGTCATCAGTATTCTGCAAACATATTACATTCGAAAATATGTTTTGTTTGTTTGGCCCCATACATCTATTGTGCTTCCTGTAATATATTTGGTGTGGGAGAAGGTCTAACATGGTCGTGGTGAAAACAGCTTCTCAGGTGACTATATCAGCAATGTAGGCGTCTGCATGCAGGTAATTCCGGGTGAGTAAAAAGTCTTCAAAGGTGGCAGGTAAAGGTATTTCATCGGGGAACATTTTTGAATTCATACATGGGGTGCAGATCTCACTCTTTTTTTTACTTCTGGGAAATCTTTGAAGTAGAAAACCCCCATTATGTGCAAGGCAGGGGGTAGTGGGTTGTGTGTGTGAGCGTGTGTGTGTGTGCGATTGTGTGTGTGTGAGTATGTGTGAATGTGTGTGTGCGTATGCTTGTTTGTGTCTGTATATGTGTGTGTGTGTGTGTGTGTGTGTGTGTGTGTGTGTGTGTGAATGTGTGTGTGCGTATGCTTGTTTGTGTGTGTATATGTGTGTGAGCGTGTGTGTGTGTGCGCGATTGCGTGTGTGTGAGTATATGTGAATGTGTGTGTGCGTATGCTTGTTTGTGTGTGTGATTGTGTGTGTGTGTGTGTGTGTGTGTGTGTGTGTGTGTGTGGGGGGGGGGGGGGGGCAGGGGTAGGGGGTGATGGGGTATTGGCTTCCTCTCTTCAATCCAGGCCCCTATTCTTTGATTTTCCTCAATCATATAATAATCATATAAACACAATCTTTTCCATGTCCTTGGGATCTTAAGCAGCTGTATAAATGATTTAACCCAAGGTACAGCAATGTGTTAGAGCTATTCAAATCTGCCTCATTGTCGTCACAGGTGTAGGTAAGAATTAGTGGAGGGAGGGGCGAGACAAGAAGAGACTCTTGGAAAGGCAACAACTTGAATAGAAAAAAGGACAAGGATGATCTTCTGTATTCAGCACACTGGTTCTCCCAGATGGCGTGCAACGCAGGATTACATGACAGCTCAACGTGTAAACACCCGAAATCACAGACATGGAGAAATGAAAAGAGAGAGAGAGAGAGAGAGAGTGAGCAATGGTTGGTAAAAATAGAAATGGGTTCGATGAATTGCTGCTATTTTGTTGCCATGCAGGGGAGTCAAGTTTTATATAGAGAACTGGGAGGATTGTAGAACTTCAGTGGCAGAGAAGCTAAGTAAGTTCACACATGGCCAAGCACCAACACGAACACACTGACATGCCTTGCTCAGAGAGAGAGTGCTGAAAACCCTGAAAAATAGACAGATAGATTTTCATCTAATATATTCAATATACTCTGTCACTGAAGCATACATTTATTTATTACATTTTTGGCACCGATTGATTGAATGGATTGAAACAAAATGAGCAAAACAAAACGCAAGCGCAAATAACGTAGTAGAAATGTTGCATTAACACAACTGCATTTTGCATGTTAACACGTCGAGTTTGGTAGTGGAAACACGTCATATTTTGACGCGCTAACGCAACAACAACTGACGTGTTAACGCGTCAGGTCTCCTTTTGGCGTGCTAAAATGCAAAAGCTCTGCCACAGCCAACGGGCTGTTCCATTCTTATCTTATAGGGGTGTTAGAAACACCACAGCACAAAGCTAGCGATGGATCTTTCTTTGCCAAAGCTGCGTGGATTGTTTCCTCACCGTCCGACGTTGCGCGTCTCATACCATCCTTAAATGTGTGGTTTCACAGGACAGAAAGTTCTGCAGCGCCATCAACACGCTTCTTTACACGTCACCGTGACTTGATGCAAGGTCCCTCATCGGCCACAACCAGAAAACGCACGTCAACGTGGCCATTTCTGTTGCGTTAACACCTCCAAATATTACGCGTTAACACGCAACATTTGTTCACGTTAACGCGACATTTCTAAGACGTTGTTTGCGCAACTGGCCTTCCATACTGGACACACAGGACGCAAACTGGTGACCGTCTTTGGGTCAACGTGTCACATCGTTATTTCAGAGCATGGAGATCTTTCTATAGTGTGAACATCTGTTAAATAAATCCAATATCTTTCTATAGCGTGAACATCTGTTAAATAAATCCAATATTTTTCTATAGCGTGAACATCTGTTAAATAAATCCAATATCTTTCCATAGCGTGAACATCTGTTAATCCAATATCTTTCCATAGCGTGAACATCTGTTAAATAAATCCAATATCTTTCCATAGCGTGAACATCTGTTAAATAAATCCAATATCTTTCCATAGCGTGAACATCTGTTAAATAAATCCAATATCTTTCCATAGCGAGTTTGCACCTGTGCCACGGTTTGGTCAGGAACCAGGATCCACGGCCATTACAGAGGTAGGATGAAAACAGATCGGACTGCACGCTGAATGATCAATGTAAGCCATATTGAGGATGTCAAAACCACGGAAAACATCGGAAAACACGTGAAAGTTGCTAAAACCTACAGAGAAGGACTCAGTCAGCGGGAAACTGCGCAGTATTACGATAAACTAGGGTTAATAGGTGGTTAAGATCCAGGCGAGCTGGCTCCTTCATCTTGGAATGACTTGGAATGCCATCTATTTGCTATCCCGACATAGTGAAATACCTCGCATTTTCGCCAAGCCCATGCACAGCTGGAAATCTGAAATCGTACAAAGATTTGGAGGCCAACAACCAGATGGTGTTTGGATGGGTGAGAGAGGCCCAGCATCAGTTCATCGATGACATATGTCTTGTGAAAGCCAAGGTAGGTGATGTTACTAGATCAACTGATCTTCACGTCAGTCAACATTAAGTCAATTGATGAGAAACTAGTTTGTTATTCTGACAATCTTATGTATGGTTGTCTCCTCTTTCAGTCAGGCACTCCATTCCCAAAGACTTTGAGAAAAGTATATCTGTGATGTGCAGCCTGATTCAAACCAAGTGGCTGAAGTGCTTAAGGACAGGTTTCTGGACTGTGGTTGGCTAATTGGCTTGGTGTTTTATAACCAAGGTGTTTTATTTAAGTATTTAATTACATTTATTTATTTACAAACTTGTGCATTTTGAAAAATTTACTTGTGTGTTTTGAATACTTCTCATTGATAACATACAATTTTATTTCATAGTTACATGAGTACATTTTTGACAATTCTGACTAGTAAAGTTGTCAACTCATTACGATGCATACTGTCTGTTCTTTTCTTCAAGCCTATTTAAAGCCTATATTAAGACACTTCAGTTAAAATCAACCACTGATGGGCAAAGGTTCACCAGAGCACAATAGACAAGTCCAGTCTTGTCCATGGTACAACAATGGTCATTATCACATTATGCATTAAGAAATCAATCCACAATGTCCTCAACAAAAGACAGTATGTCTGGTGCACACTACCAGTCACACGCTCATCAATCCAAACATGAGTAATTTTCCTTGTGGTTTCTAAGTCAACTGGAGCTAACTGTGACTTCCTACGAGTAAAGGCTGTGATTTTCTACCTGAGCCATTATGCAACCTAAGGTGTCCTGTATATCAAAGCCACGGTCAGCGAGACCTAAATCAACGGGGACAATGTAAATCAACAAAGGATCAGGCCACAGCTTTCGGTTCTGCACTTCTCACTAACTCTTCCTCCCCATGCATGTAAGAGACTGTGCCCTGTGGTGTAACACCAATCACAAATTGCACTGTGGGTTGGTGCTTGTAGGAGGACTGTGTTCTGCTCTGGCCATAAGGTTAGATGGACGATCTGTGAAAACCTCAAAGCAGTCCATCAGTCGGTTTCCTTCTGAGTCTGAGTCTGAGTCTGAGTCTTTCTGGTCTCTTTCTGGCCATGTACTAAGTGGTTTCATGGCGAATAAACATTCAAATTGACATCAATGACATCAGTGAATACCCTAGAAGCAGTGGATATTGACACATCGAAATCATGAGACAGGAGGGTTGTAGAAACATTGAGCCTTAGTCGCATCGATGTGTCAGCATCAGCACCTTGGATGTATTTAGTGACGTCTTCACAGGGAGGTGGGGACTAAGGTATGGAAAGAGTGCTAACACAACCTGGAATGTAGGTAGACCAGTGAAAAATACAACCTTTTCATGCATGTTTGTCATTGGAAGAGGACAAATGTTCCACATCAGAAGAAATGCTTTCCGTTCTCCGATTTTGAAGTTCATTAAAGTTTGAGTTCCTATACTGCACACATTATTGCTAAAAGAATGACTTGTGGTGGAATCATCAGCCAGGCCGTTTGTGCTGGGTTAGATTCCCACCACGTTTGGAGTGTCAGCGTTTCTTTAGGTGGTTGCTTTACTGTCACGCCAACAGATGGTCTGTGTGACCCAATCTGGGTCACCCTTCTTGTACAGGTCAGACTTTGTACCTGGAAGACAATAAGGAGAAATATAGCACAACAGAATAAAGCATAGTGGAGCCACATTTTAGGAACATTTTATAGAAACTATAGAAGTCTTGTACTACTGTAGTAGGCTGTGAAAGTAATTGTAACCGTTCTTTGTGAAATGCAAACTTGTGTATTGGGACAGTACTTGGTCCGCAAACAATGACATTTCACAAGGACACAAGAACACAAGTACAGACAAGAAGGCAGACTGAGAAAGGCCCACTATGCTGCCATACACTTCACTTTTGGCTGGCGGGAGGTCATTATTGTAAAACTTGGCGAACGCGTGGGGAACTCCCATGCTAGACAGGCCAGCCACTAAACGTTGGCAAACAAACCTATTTTACAGCCTCCGAACAACAAGGCATGGCTGCGGCACGGCCAAGGCTTTTGACTATGTCACACCATTTTAAACAGCAAGAGCAACATAAGGGCTTCTCTTCCACCCAGCGCCATTTCAGCAGACCTCTTTTACCGGGAAGTCTTTTTGCGGGAAAGTGAAATCCGAACACAGATCCGGCCGTAGAGTTCGCATTGAATTGTACCGTGTGGACGTCATACCTGGGTTCTGATCTGTCGCATCCCATCACAAAAGTCGCCTCGGTTCCATGGCAAGTGGAACCGAGGCCTCCTGGTTTTTAACCACGCTTGTGTATTATCTGTAGTAGTATCTATATTGACTACTGTATCAATCAACTAAAGATACAAGAAGGGCTTGTTACTGGATTTAATAACTTACTTTTAAACTGACTGTCGACATTGGTGGGAACTAACGCCGACCTATTTCACACAAAAAAGCGCCTCCAAAACTATGGGTGGGCTACTCGCTGAGATTTAGACTGTGTGTTTTAGTTTTGGGGCATTTCTGGCATCCCTAATGCTGATTTGTGAACTCTGGATTGATTCTATTGATGAATTCGGCCAGTTGTCTTCTCTGCGGGGAAAAGCCAACAACAGTCCTTCCTCCCGAGCATGATCATGTTATGATCCAGAGTGTATATGGAGAGGAGGGGCATTTCACAGATGGCCTGCTGTCAGTGTGCTGGCGAGCGAGAGCGAGAGCGAATCAGTGAGTGGCACACGGCTCTACAGTGAAATTCGATTTGACCCATTTTATCAAGGTGGTCATCGTATGGGAAAAAAAAAAGTTAATGTATGGGAAACACTATCAATCGCGGATGGCGTTGTTCTCTTTGAATAACAAACAATTGAAATGAAAAATGCTAAAAATGCACTGATGTATTTGGGCGGCGTGCCAAAGTCTGTTGAAATAAAAATTCCCTGAAATGTCTCTGTAAGTTAAGGGGTGAAGGGTTTATGACCCCATTGACATGCGATCTCACCAAAGATCGCATGTCAATGCGATGCATGTCAATGCATGTCAATTGCAACTGCAGATTGCTCTGGGTTTGAACATTGTTTGAAACAATCTCAATAATGTAGGAACAAACTCAACAAAATACATAACATAGGTGTAGTTGTTTTTAGATATTTTAATGGGGCAATGTTACAAAAGCCACATTCCTTTAGATCTTTTATTCAGTGTAACCTGCTATCTTCGCCGGGGTTTCACATCTACATTGGCATAAGGACTTAAATTATACATCCAACAGGAGCACGTTAGAATGTCAGGCCACATGGATAGTATGCCTCATTGCCTATGCAAGCATAAGTTAGTGGGTTATTATGCGTCATGTAGCGTGTGTCATTATGCTATTTATAGAATTACACGAGCACAATGGATTCTGATCAATGTTTTCATAAAGACTTCACACAGATAGATACAAAACATTTCACTGGGTTATTCTGACTGATGTCTGTCAAAAATAATCTAAATTATTCATTTGTTCATTGTGGGTTTCAAAAGACACGTTTCCATAAAACGCTGTGTTGAAGGTATTTATAATTAAATTGAGCGTCCCTTCACATCGCGTTATCAGTCCGAGTCAAAAGGTCAGCTCTGGCTGTCCGTCCTGAGCTTTCACTTTCACTTTCACTTTCACAATGTGGTAATTGGCCATAGGTCACAGTGGCATGAGAGCGCACTATAAAAGCAGCCTCTTTTCGCTTTATGTCCTTGTAGCAAAGTCCACTACTACACGTCACTCAGTCTGACTCAGGCCAGGTGAGGCTGCTTAAACCAGCCACCATCCACACACACTCCCACATACCCCCAACATCCAATTGAAGCCGGGGAGTATCCCCGGCTGAAACCTACTCCCCCCCCCCCCTCCCTCCTCCTCCACTCCCCATCCAAAAAAAAAAAAATCCTAAACCGGACTCTGACCCAGGGTTACCATACCTCACGGACTCTGACCAGGGTTACCATACCTAAAAAAAAACCTAAAAAAAACAACCCCAACCCCACAGTCCCCACACCTCCCCAGGGTGACACCCCAACCCACCCTCCCCCTCCATCCTGGAGACTCGGAGGCCTGGGCTGCTGACCCAGGGCTGTCTGGACGGGCTGGCGAAAGAGTTGGTTGGGCTGCGGCGCTGGCTGGATGCCGGGGTGGCTAGCTGCAGACGGTTGCCTGTGGCGGTTGCTGCGCTGCCTCCCCTGTCCTCCGCTGGAATCCACAGCGCCGTTGGGGAGAGGGATGGTGTTGGGAGAAGGCTGTCCGTCGTCGCTGCTGGGCCCAGTGCGCCCCTGGACAGCCTTCCTGTGTCCAAACGCAGTTTGGAGAGGCCCCACATTGGGCGCCAGTGTAGCAAATGTCCCTGCTACACATCACCTAGGTGGCTTTTCTCGGGCTCCTCCAGACAATTGGACACAGGGTGGTGATGTTGAAACCGGTTTATTGTTAAGTTTGCAATGAAATGAGGCATGCAGCTGGTGCTCTACGCTGCCATGCCAGAGAGCTCTCCCCCGAGTGTGTGTGGTGGTGGCTGGTTTAACCTGTGCACACTGATTGGTCAATGTGCAACGGGTGTGCAGCCCCACCCAGCCCCAGAGTCCAATCAGTCTGACTCAGGCCAGGTGAGGCTGCTTAAACCAGCCACCATCCACACACACTCCCACAGTCCTATAGCTACGTGCAGTACGGTGAGAGCAGCTACCGAGGCCTGTGGATGGATGGACATGCTGTAGATATATTTATAATGTACTGCGAGAGAGTGGGGGATTCTTGCCTCCGCTAACAGAGCAATCAATAGAAACAACAAGTCTTTCCAAAATCTGACACAACCTATTTGCTACTTTGTGTGTGTGTGTGTGTGTGTGTGTGTGTGTGTGTGTGTGTGTGTGTGTGTGTGTGTGTGTGTGTGTGTGTGTATATATATATATACAGTATATATTCCTGATACAATCTCAAACTTAGATGGACTGCAAGCCACTGAATAATCAGATTGACAAAAAGGGTCTGCATTTATCCTTAAATATTTGTGTCTCATAATAGTTTATGGTCAAATAAAATACATTGGACGAGAACAAGCCGCAAATGTCCTGCATGGTATTCCCTGTGTGGATAGGTAGATCAGGGGGCTGAAAATGGATGGATTAAGGTGTACATGGGGACTCCCACTCCTGCCTCAATCCTAGCCCACTAATTAGTTTAGCTTGAATCAGAGAGAAAAACTGTTTACTTGCCATCCCTTCACATGCCAAGCTAAGTCCTTTCAGCTTTGATGTCCCTGTAGGAACCTGCTCTCTTTCCCATCACACTCCCTGCTGTGCACTGTGTGTTTTATTGTAGATTTGAGAGTCTGTGTGTGTGTTAGTGTTGTGTTAGAATTTCTGAGTGTGCTCTGATGTGTGCACTCTACTATGTGTGTGAGTGTGTATGTGGAAGCTTGTTACCGAGATATACAGAGAGAGAGAGACAGCGAGAGACAGAGAGTGAGCGAGAGAAAGAGAGTCACAAAATGCAATATCCCCACAGCTCTCAAGCTTCCCGCCGCGATACATCAGTACAAGCTGCGGGAGAGAGGTCGGATCAGACAGGAGAGAGAGAGAGAGAGATAGAGAGAGCCTTTACATTCATAATTCCCACAGATAACCAAGGAACACTAGCCTGACATCGCCAGACTAATTCGAAAATGCACGTTGGTCTGGAACCTCTCAGTTCATTTTCATTTTCCAAGGGGCGTTATCAAGGGGCGCTGACCAACATGCCTCAAGGTCGAATTGGATGGACCTACAACCAATCAGAGCAACGGAATGTGTCACACATCAGCGGCAGCCATCTTGGTTGTTTACAAAAATTCCTCCACGGCGCTCCCATAGGGCGCTCCTCTGTGTAGTCATCTTATCAAACCCGCCCCCTATTAGATAAAGGGTTGTGATTGGCCCGGCACGGGCCAGGTCTGTTAGAAATCTGTCTGAACGGGAGGGGGGCCAGACGCATATGTCAGAGCAAATCTACTTGAGCTCGCAGTTTAGTTTGGTTCCCAGGCTAAAGGAACGAAGTACTGATGTAAAAACGTAAGACATTATGTACACATTTCTTTGTGTGTGTGGCTGCTTACTGATTCGTCAGCCTCTGTGCTTGTACATGAACCTTCTGTAACTATCCAAAAACAACACCACCACTCCTACTTCTACTACTTCTAATAATAATAACAATAATCATGATCCTCATTATGATAACTATTATCCCAGTGCTTCCAGAGCTCCTGGTACCCAGCTGTAGAGATGAAGAAACCTGACTGCTGCTGCATGTGAATGTAAGGCAGATACTGTGTCGCAGAATGGGATGTAGATGGCTAAAGACAAGGATGATAAGGTCACCGGCGAATAAAGTGTCTCATTAGGAGTCCCTTTGACACGGGCCGCAGAACACGCTGTCTGTAGGGGTCCAAGCCTTGCCATAATACCTGCGTTAACAGCCCAGTAAGCTCACCTTCAGTCTCATTTAGCTTTGGCTTTTTACTTTAACACCAATTAGGCTGCTACATTTCCTCCTAGAGGTTTCTGAGTGCACTGCGTCTAATGCTGCTACCAGATCATTTCTCATTGAACAATATGACCCCAATGGGAGTTACACTTTTGATTTTCTTCCTTTTTCTGCAGATGATAAAAACTGTTGAACTGTATCATGTGTTTCTTGAGTGAGGTTATCTGTGCTCAGATTGCTCAAAAGGTTTGGGAAGCCACTAGTTACCACTTCTAGAATAGGAACTGTAAGATTTAAAAAGTAGAGCGCAGACATCCGCCAAGGAATCAGATCATAAAGTGTGTCTGAGAGAAGTCAGAAGTAGGAATAGAAGCAGGCCTGGCTTGAAGGGCTCCCTGTGGGAGTGTGTGTGGATGATGGCTGGTTTAAGCAGCCTCACCTGGCCCGAGTCAGACTGATTGGAGTCTGGAGCTGGGTGAGGCTGCACACCTGTTGCACATTGAGCAATCAGTGTGCACAGGTTAAACCAGCCATCACCACACACTCAGAGAGAGATCTCCTACATGGCAGCATGGAGTACCATCTGCATGTACCATCGTACTCAACCTTGGCAATAAACCGGTTTAACATCACCACCCTGTGTACATTTGTTTGGAGGATCCCAAGGAAAGTCACCTAGGTGGAGTGGGAAAAGCCACCTAGGTGGCGTGTAATATTGGAGTTTGCTACAGCCCCCTTTAGAGGTGTCCAATTAAACAGGCAGTGGGCAGGGCTGGGGAGGCAACAATCATCAAGAACCCTTGAAAAAGTGAAGCAAGGCCCCCTTTTGTGTCAATAACCACTGGCATAACCAACCTTTTGAGGTATCCTACACACAGACACATGGCAATGCTGCGAAAACATAACCTCTTTGGTGGAGATAATCAACTTAGTGTTTGACTTGTTTTTCGTTGTGGACACAGGAGTTGCAGCTAAGCTGATCAAAGCTGTAAGCCAGTTAACGAAAATGAAAGCTTTAAGAATTCTGTAGTCATTCATTGATCAGACAGAAGAGGTTAACGCAAGCCGCCACCACGGGTGTGTGTTAGCACCATGTGTTAGCGCTCTTCCTCCCTGATGGATGTTGATCCAGAATCACTCTGCCAGAAATCTGTCAAATTGTCTTTGGTAATTAAAAAATAAAAAAGAAGTTGCCAAAGGAACTGCGTTATAAACGCCGTCCAGTTAAGCATTTTCAAAGCATAGCACTTCTGACTCCAGGTGAAAAAAAGATCACAGAGACAGGAGCACATGCAGGCGTGAATATGAGATGTGGATCAGCTTTAAGCACAGCAGCCACTGACCTTCGGGTGCCAAGTCCCTCAGGGACCGGTGCAACAACATCACCCTCAACAGGTCCGACGCACCTCCAAATGAACCGTGTTCTGGCATTTCCCGTGGATCTCTGCACTGGAAGGACAAAGGACTCTGGGGATTTAGGGTAAGAGGTTTAGGCTATATGGGCCCATGGCCACTCCCAGTTTCCTGATTGCTCCTGTGCGTCTTCATGAGGGCATCTCAAAGATGTTCTAAGAAGAAGCCACTAGGCTGAATACAGGGATACTGAGGTCCATCGGCGTCCCCAAGTCATTTTGTCTGGGGCCTGGACCTTTTGGGCGTTGGCCCGAATATCATTTGAAATATAAGCCTATGTGAAGCTCGCCAGAAAAATATAACGTGTGTAAGGGGTTTCACAGAATCAATTTATACGTAATGCCATGTTAAATAAACAAAATGTAAGGTAGTTAGAGAATGAAAGGCTCCCGCTATCCCTGCAAGAAAGCAGTGGTGTTGCAGTCAAACAGTATCTCCAGCCAGACTGCTTGCTGGGGTTTGGTCCAATCAGATCACTGCTTATTTGTAAACAGCCTCTCAGAGCCAATCGAGGGCTCTGCTGTTTCACCTGCATGCAGGTTGATGAGAGAGAGAGAGAGAGAGAGAGAGAGAGAGAGTGAGAGACAGAGAGAGACAGAGAAGAGAGAGAGAGAGCAGAGAAGAGAGAGACAGCAGCAGATGATGGAGAGAGAGAGGAGAGAAGAGAGAGACAGCAGCAGATGATGGAGAGAGAGAGGAGAGAAGAGAGAGACAGCAGCAGATGATGGAGAGAGAGAGGAGAGAAGAGAGAGACAGCAGCAGATGATGGAGGTGAACAGTGCAGCAATACACTGCATGAACTGTATATAAACAATTGTGTGTGTGCGTGTGAGTGAAAGAAAATGTAATATTCCAATTAACAAATCAATAAATGTAACAGTTTGTTTTTAGTCTGGTACTGTAGAGTGTCAAAACATGTGTAATGATGGCAGCTGTGAGATATCCTGCTTCTACTTAATACTAATAGTAATTACTAACAGCGACTAATATTATGATTAATGTGGAAAGTATAAAGTACAGTTTTTGAGGTACACATTTATGTTTTTTAATGATTGCAGGGTGCAGATAAAAGCATCAAAATAGAGCTTGATTCAATGCTGGGTTTTATGGTGTTAGTGATGTTTTTGCATTTGAGTTTAAACAACATGCTTGCTACCTAGCGTAGGATTTCTGTCACTTTTTAGTCATCACAGTTGTATTCCCACGTTATTTTGAGTGTTACAGTGCAGGGTAGGCAGTGCCTAAGCCAGTAAAACATTTGAGCGTAGACAATGTAGAGTGAACGAGAGTCCGTGGGGATTTTCCACAAAATCTGCATTAGACGAGCTAACATTTTCTTCGATGTATCAGCGTGGTCAATTTCTGACGGTGGATAAGAAAGCACTTTATTATGGCATCATATTAATACATCTGTAACCTAGGTGAAAATGCATATTTGTGCTCATTTCCTCATGCATTTTCATGAAAGCATTGCTGTCCATGCCAAAATAACTGCCAGCTACTCTTCATGTACAAGCTAGCTTGGTTAGAGCGGCTGTCCAATTCATCTGATAGCTTTTAATGCAAGAAATATGTATCTTAGATGACAGTTATTTGCCGGCCTTATTGAAAAGGCTTATTTAGACTGGATGTGAGAGGATCACTGCTGCCATCTGCTCACCATAGCCTCAGTGCTAATGGAACTGTATCATAATAATAATAATAATAATTCTGTAATCACAATTATGTGTTATTTGTTATTATTTTATAGCATTTAGCTCCATTCACCCACATGCAGTCTATACTGTCTGGTGCTCAATCATAGTGCTGAAGTACGTTCCCTGTCACATTTAAGTCAACGGCATAGCTCTCTCTCTCTCTTTAATAGCTCTCGTCATACACACGTTATTCATTTATCTGAACTGATGATTGATGATGTATGCATATGTACTCATGTTTAACCCTATCATCGCACTTGTTACAATGGGCCAATTAAGTCACTTACGTGTGATGAGCGTTAGGGTGTGTGTGTGTGTGTGTGTGCGTTTGCCTGTGTGTGTGCGTTTGCCTGTGTATGTGTGTGTGTGTGTGTGTGTGCGTGTGTACACGTGTGTGCGGAGTGTCAGGGTTGGAAAACATGGTAAGACAAATGAGAGGCTCGTGGGTTTGAGCCCCGGGCCCCAAACAAGGCTGATAGATGGAAGAAAACAGACTTACTGTGTCTGGGTTATTAATGGTCACCCAGCGGCACTAAAAATACATCACAACACACTGACCACAACAAACACACACACACACACACACACACACACACACACACACACACACACACACACACACACACACACACACACACACACACACACTTCAACTTTGTTTTCACAGTAAAGCTTTCCTTTTATAGTTCCTTTAACCAACGCTTGGCAAACAAGTGTTTGTAATTTGTATGGTTCATCTGTGTGTGCGTCTGTGTGTGCGTCTGAATAAGTGTTCTGCTCTGAGTTCTCTTAAAGAAATGCACCCATAGAAATAGACATGTCAGTGTGCCTTCGTCATGACCAACCTGAGTCTGGAGTGCAGAACATTCACAAACTAGTTGGTGGAGACTGGCAAAAACATTGTATTTAAAATAGTATTTTTACATAGTATCTCTAAATTACACCATCGATTAAGTAACAGTGACACAATTGCATACAATAATATGTTGAAGATCATATAGGACACATTATCATATTTAAACCATGAAAAACATCATTTTGGGTTGACTGCCCCTTTAAGGTTGAGACGCGAATACGTGCTAATGATTATTGTTTCCTGTTGTTCCATGGCATACAGCTGTGACTCAGGGAATCAATACACACCTCAGTTTAAATGGCTGTAGACTACCCTGCATTTTGATAAATCACATTCAAAATCAAAAAAAGCCTTCTCATGCATCGTTTGAAGCGTTTGAATCGTTTGAAGCGTTTGAATTTTCTTGTAAAAGGTATTTTTAATTGGCACACTTCAACAGCAGTGTGGAGGATGAGGGTGAGAGGGAGTGAGCAGGGAGAGGCCAAAGAAGGATATACCATTTGACCAGCAGCAGCCTGAGTACAGTACAGACCCGCGTTGAGGAGCGGTTTGACATTTGCGGGGCGGACAACTCAATAGAACACATTGATCTGCTGTGCTCTGTTGACTGCAGTGTGAGTGCTGCATAGGGAGGCATCACGCATGCCTGTTCAAACACACACATGTGCGCCCACACACACACACACACACACACACACACACACACACACACACACACACACACACACACACACACACACACACACACACACACACACACACACACACACACACACACACACACACACACACACACACACTCAGTTACACACCCTCATACAAACACATGCGCACACACTCAGTTACACACCCTCATACAAACACATGCGCACACACTCAGTAACACATAAACAAAACGTTTCAGTATGGATTTCCTTTCATTACATTTCATTTCTTATTTTTGCATCACTGCTGACTTTGCCTTAGTGATTAACTGTGAGTCATTTGACATTTAACTGGAAAACGTCAAATCCACACACATTCACATCACTCAACCAATTAGCATTGCAGTTTAAGAACTCATTGAAATATGTATATTATTGTTACATTCATATTTAGAAAACGTATCCATTCCCCACTCATTCTATCCCACTCTCTCTTTTATATGTATGTATATATCTATATCTATAATATATTATTGATATATATATATATACTGTATATCAGACAAACCAGCAACCACATTTGCAAACGCCTTCATGCTGCATTTAGTTAGACGTGAGCAGTAGCAAACAAGTTTGTCAAAATGTTCTCAAAGTACTTAAAGTGTTGAACCTCGGCTGAACCAGATTGTGTAGGAGGACACACACGCAGACACACAAACACCACTTGCAAGGAGGGAAGTGTGTTGCATTTTCAGTGCACAAAAACACTGACGCACACAGACACACACAACATGATGAGAACTGAGTGCAGATGGAGGGACACTTTTGTGTAATAGTATTTATTATGGCATATAATGCTGTATATGTAGAGAACGACCACAAACCTCGGTGGATATATTACAGGAGCCTATTTTAAGCACACCTCAAAGGCTCTGAAAACGATTCTCTGTATTCAGGTGTACAGTGGGGTTGACGTTTAAGACACACATGTATGCACACATATATACACACGCACACACACCTTCTCACATGCACACAAACACCCATGTGCACAACTTCTGTGTCTCTCTGTCTCTGACGACACTCAAAAGCCCACACACACACACACACACACACACACACACACACCCACACACCCACACACACACACACACCAGGATCAGAGGTGAGCTGCTGTACTGCAGAATAGGGTCGGTGACCTGTGTCCGTTAATAGCAAGAGCACACGTCACATTCCATTTGGTGTGTGACTCTGTGACCCTCCCTCGTCCGTTGTCTCTCCTACCTCTCGTCTGCGTTGCTGCTCCTCTCTTAGGCTGCTTACCTAAACGACCCACAGGAGCAAAGCTTCAGTCGGTCGATGGTTCAACAGCGATGGAGGTGAGTCATCAGTGCAGATGTGTGGGAGTGGTTTCTGGTGGACCAGCAGGTGCATGGCTGTTAACTTGGAACCCTCCTTTGGCCAAAACTTTATAGCGTACATGTACCAGAACGTTGAGGCATGTCATTTAACATGCATTCAGAGGAATGTCTTTGAACAAATGTGAGGCAATAAGATGCTTCAAATGCGTTAAAGCACTTGTCAATAAGTCAAATTCCCTTTTTACATTTGCTGCGTGAAAAGCACAGAAGCCAAATTGTGTCTCTTTGTTAAGAAACACTGGATCTGTCACATGGCAGAGGTTACTGACACAAGAACACACAGAGAGACACACACGAGCACAGAGTAAAGTAAACGCATGCATGCGCGTGCACACACACACATTCACCCCCTGGAAGACAACACACAGAAAACAACACACACACACACACTCGTGAACACAAAAAAACATTGATACACACAAAAAGTAATAATATAGACACATTGAGACACACATATAAACACAAGCAAAGACAGAAACACACACACAGCTCCATAAACACACAGATAAAAGGAAAAGCGCACACGAGGCAAATGCTGATGTGCATTTACACAAAAAGTAGGATGAAAACCAAAACATTGCAGAGGGGATACAAATAATAACACTCACCCACATACACGTCAACAAACTGGTACACAAGTATAATTGTGGATTCATTTCTCATACACATGCGTTGACGAAGAGGCAACACAAAAACCGAGATGCAATTGAAGAACATGCATGAGATGTCTTCATACACACTATTTGTGAGCGTACACACACAAGCAGCAACGTGTGCGCACACACTCATAGTTACACTCTCATGGAAGTAAGACATTGTCTGGTGATTTCTTTATAATTCTGAGAATATGACATCGTGCCTGATTAAGTTATTGGTGGTAAAGTGGGTCAGAATGGCGGAGAAATCCAATTATCTCTTAGTGTCCTCTGAGGTGTGTCTTTAATTATCGACTTTATAGAACTCTCTGTGTCGCTCTGTTTCTCTATTGTCGCTCCCACCAAACCTTCCCCTCTCCCCTCGCTCTGTGTCTCTTCATTTATCAGCCACCCCAGGCCTTTCTGTTGTATTATATGTGAATCTTTAACTCCATCAGCTTGCATTTTTCTTTAAATTGTTCAATGTGCATCTTAAAAAAGGTTAGTTTGTGTTAGTTGTTATTTTGATTTAGAAATGTTGCTTGTGTTAGTGTGTATGGATGACTTAGTACCTGTGTTAGTGATGACTTAGTACCTGTGTTAGTGATGTCTTAGTACCTGTGTTAGTGATGTCTTAGTGCCTGTGTTAGTGATGTCTTAGTACCTGTGTTAGTGATGTCCTAGTACCTGTGTTAGTGATGTCTTAGTACCTGTGTTAGTGATGTCTTAGTACCTGTGTTAGTGATGACTTAGTGCCTGTGTTAGTGATGTCTTAGTACCTGTGTTAGTGATGTCTTAGTACCTGTGTTAGTGATGTCTTAGTACCTGTGTTAGTGATGACTTAGTACCTGTGTTAGTGATGGCTTAGTGCATGTGTTAGTGTGTATGGATGGCAGAATTAGTGCATGTGTTAGTGTGTATGGATGGCAGGATTAGTGCATGTGTTAGTGTGAATGGATGGCTTATTCCCTGTGCTATGTGTGTGTGTATTAATGCCAGGCTTATGGATGTGGGGGTGTTGGTAAAGTGGGGTGCAGTGGCACATTTTTCAATGACTCATGCAGACAACAACAAATTAATGAATTGGCGTTAAAACTCAAATTACAATAATCCCAAAACATATCTATTTTTATTTAAAGGGAGAGTAAACCCAACATTTATGTGTTAATGTCTTATATGATCCTCAGCATAGTTACATATGCTATATTGTCACTGTAAAAAGAAGACCTTTAGAGAAAGCGGCTGTAAAATCCTAGCAGTCTATGCAAACCCGTTCATGAACGTTGCACACAAGTTGTGTACTTTTCATGATGTCCCTTTGGCACGACGAAGGGCACCAGGGTGTTGGTGGTGTGTGTGGATGTGTGGAGCATCACAGGGGTGGTGGGGGGTGTTGGTGGTCCCATCAGAGAAAGGGTTAAGCTGTCCGGTACCCCATCGCTCACCATAACGCTCAAACACAACTACGGTACCAGCTTCAAAAGGTATCACAAAGTTGCCGTGGGTCATAACTGTTTGGAAATGTTCGACGTAGACTTGACTTAGATTAAACCTCAAGTGGAATTCCGTATTGCAATGAAAATATAGATATGCACTTTGTACATTTATAATCTTAGCAATAAATTGCAACTTCGTGAAGAAATGTGTCCTCATTTCACATCCACAGCTAAATATCATAATTGTATTGTAATGTAAAATATTTACAAACGGTATCAATACTGTTAGTCCATTATACAGTAAACTACTTTAGTTCAACTAATAATGCATGGTATGCATGGTATGCAATTCATTATACAGTATGCAAGAAACTACTGTAGTTCGTTGTGCAATAATTTCACTGTAGTAAGAACAAGCTGCTGGCTAATTGTTGCCAGTAAGTTACTTTGGTTTTTACGATAAAGCTTTAACAGTGTAAGATAAGACCGCAATTTGGAGAAAACAGGCGTAAAATCCCTGGTTTTGACCAAACTTGTTGCGTCCCTTTGTCAGAACCAAGGGACGCTGACGGCAGGAACCAAAACAACCTGCCACACTTACCCTCAGGACTTATTGAAATGTTGCTCTGCACGCAGAACTCAGAAGAATCCCACTACCTGAAACGCAGATTCTCACTGTGCGCCTCAGTCCACGCGTCTGTGGACGTTATCAGTGAAGGGCAAACGCTGAATCAAAAACGTGCGGGTTGGTTCGTTTGCAGGCACTATTGGAGAAAGCGACCTAGCCAGGGCAGTCTGAATGCGCTCACTGGTGATACAGCTATAGGAGCTGCTGAACACTCGTTTGGAATAAGATTGATGGACACTGGACGCCAACTCCCAGTTTCGGTACGCAACTACGCCACCAGAGGGGGTGAGTTGAACAAAAAACATGGCTAATATACATGTCGACATGGACAATGCCAACTTATCACCTGGGGTCTTAACAAGCCGACCAAATCCTTAAGTTTTTTTTAGTTTTTATTCCTTGCCATATGTAAGTAAGTGACTGTAGATTAACTGTAGTTGTAGTTAGTTTGTAGTTCTATGTTCCAAAATATCAAACAAACCCTGAAAACAGGTTGCACATCTATTGAGTTTATTGAAACAGCTTTGCCTAAATTATTCTTGCATTCTAAATGATGCATATGCATTTGCTTCTTGAACATAAATTAAATGCACTTTTCCCCCCGGCATTGTACTCCCTTTGCCCCATGATGTTCCCTTTCATTGGAGTCATTACCCAACTTCCATTCTACCATAAAAAAAAAGACATCGTCTTTATTTCTCCCTCACTAGGTCTGGACTCCACAGAGTTTTAGATGCATTTAGATCCTCATTTATGCGTCTCGCAAAATTAGGGCAATTTGGCATTAGCCTCAACTGAACTGTAGCAGCCAGAGGGCGTGTTCACTCTCACTCTTGCTTTTCGCCCCACGAATGACATTCAGCCACTTTCCTATTATTGCTTCAATGAAACCATGAGGGTTTGCAGTCTGAGCTGCTGCTCAGAAGTGGCGAGTAGCTGGAAGTGGGGCCTGGCTTGCCCTTCTACAGAAGTCTTTTGGCTGCCCGCCGCTGACATTACAGGATAATGTCTGCTTCCCCATGCAACACGTCGACTTTTGGCTGCGTGTCCTACAGGCAGATAATAACCACAAGATTATTCAGCGGCAGAGGATGACAGTGTACCAGAGCCAGTGCCAAAGGCTGCTGGTACACTGCCAGGAGGAGCGAGAAGTGTAAAATATATGTAAAGATATATATTTATGTATAGAGGAAGAGAGAGAGAGACACACACACACACACACACACACACACACACACACACACACACACACACACACACACACACACACACACACACACACACACACACACACACACACACACACACACAAAGAGGACAGAAACAGAAAAACAAAGGGAGCTGTCTCTGGCCGCAGTTCAAGCTCATTTCCTTCAGACTGAGAGGGACCACCAGAGGAGAGCCAGAGGAAAGGAAAGAGCTGTGTACTAAGACACAGCAGTAGGGTCAAAGCAAGTGAGCGACACCATGGAAGACAAAGGAAAGGGTCCACTATTGATATTGCCATATTTCTGCTTTAGCTGGTGTCCTTATTTGAGGTCTTTGTCAAATGTCAATTCAGTGCTTCAAAGTAATGTATACAAATAGTACAAAGTAAAAAAAGCACTGGGTTATTTACAATTATACTATCTGTATACATACATTTACTTAACCTTAGTTCCCGTCAAGTCAGAATTGGTTATTATTAGAAATGACATAAATGTCTGCTGCTATAACAGATCATTATTCTCAGTCAGGATACTATCCTCTGTTGAAGGGCTTGTTCAGGCTTTGTAAAGCCAATATGATGATTATGAGTCAACCAGGAAACCCATCATGTTCGACACATGGGGTGGATCCTCTCCGAAACACCTTGTTCTCTGGGTCAGACGTTTTGGTACAGGGAATTCTTTTCATGCTTCAATTTTCATGCTTTTGATTTATTATGTCGATTTTCGTTTGTTTATTTCTACAAACAATTGTTATCTTCATATTTTTCATTCTGTATTTTTGTATTTTATTGTGGATTGAGCCAAGTGTTCCTTCAGTGTTTTCAAGTCAGCCTTACAAAGCAATGTGGTGAACGATTTATAAAGTGAATAAAGTAAAAATAATATTATAGTTTTTACTTTTATTTTTAATCAAGCACAGGTCTTGCCCCGATTGAACACATTGTAATCTGAAACTTAGCATTTTGATGTGGTGGATATTTTTGGAAAACCTAAGCAATAATGGTAAATGTTGTTTTGGCTGGATGGGCACCACAATGTAGAAAGATGAATATTAAGTCTCAATTTTCAAATGATGCCTATGCTACAGACACCCGCATTACATTATCCACACACACACACACACACACACACACACACACACACACACACACACACACACACACACACACACACACACACACACACACACACACACACACACACACACACACACACACACACACACACACACACACACACACAAGTTGTTGTTTTTAACCAAGAACCATAGTCCTCCTGCCTTTCTTCCCTCTCTTCCTCCTCCTTTTTCAGTACCCTTCCTCTCCTCTCCCTCGTCTTCTGGTGACCTCATCCAGTTGGTATTTTTCTGTCTTTCTTCTTTTGTCTCATCTCCCCTTTTTTAGGCTTTTTTTTCACATGATTTATTTTGCCATGTCTCTGCCCCTTGTGTTTTTTTCTCTGCTCCAATTGGAACTCCATTATCCATTTAATTTCCTGTTTTGCTGTTCGCTACGGTGCAACATTAGGACAACCCATCAGCTCTTTGATCTGCTTGATGATGTGGAATGAGCATGGTTGTCAATGGTGAGTGGGGAGTCTGCTAATCTTGCAGGCTGACTTGTTCCTCTGCATTTAATCACTGACATGGGGGATTTGTGACATCACACTGGTGACACAACACAATAACCATGCATAATACAGGAAGTGAACTGGTTCATTGGTCAGCTACCTATGACGCCTGTTTGTGTTTTATGACTTGTTTTAACAAAAATAGATAACATGGGTTATCTGGGTAACCATGGGTTACAAATTCTAAATGTCTTCTGTTCACATGACGGTAAGCTAAAGGTACTTTATCTCTGCTGCTCCTTTCTTCTATAGATGGTATTTATTGATTTTAGAGAGGGAGAGAGAACACTTAGTTTTAACAGGCAGGAATGGACCCCCTGGGATGCTGGGTTACTGCCTGATGATTTGAACTAGTTTTGTAGTTTTATTGGTTATATGGAGCAGTTTTTCTCCTTTTTAAAATTGTTTCTTTTCTCTCTCAATCGCAATTCATTCGACGCATTCCCGACCACTGGCCACCTCCACTCTGTTTTTTGATTCCCCTCATAATTGGGAAATCCGATTTTTCCATGACAAATTGCATTTCTCCCAGAGTTCTCGGTGCTTCGGTGGAGGCAGGAGAGTCACACCTAATGTGCAGCAGAACAAACAAACGTCTCGTTCCAGTGGCTAGCCCAAGCCCACACGTCTCCCCAGCTGTTTTGTAAATAGTAAAGAAGGTGGTTAGCAGGAACCCTTACGCTCTAAAACCTGTACCTTCTACTTTGCTTCGTGTGATTATATTAAACAGACCGGTGGGGGTGGCCTGCAGGGCGGGCAACAGACCCGGGTACCAAGAGGATCCGGTGAGGATGTCTTGGTCTCAGCCTCATGTCTCACTAGCGGTGTCCCCGACTAAGATTTCGCATGGTCGATTGTATTCGTCAGACCAGACCCATCGTCGACTGATCGACCAAACATGAAATATTTTTCAATCTCAATGATGCCCAATTTGTTGTGACTGTTGCGGGGGTTAAACACTTGAAAATAATAAATTGGCTTAGCATGGTTTCCCATAGCTGTCTTTAGGCGAGGTGCATTGTGGGAAATCATCTTCATTATATTACCAGTGTCCCTGATGTTGTAACTCTGAACACCGAGGCAGTCATGGTGGGGGGGGCGTGCGTGTGTGTGTGTGTGTGTGTGTGTGTGTGTGTGTGTGTGTGTGTGTGTGTGTGTATGAAAGGCAACTCTCGGTGTCGTGCGGTGTGTGGGGCCCCAGAGTTGTAAGTAAACCGATACCCTGGCCCCTCGTCTGGTCCTTCCCTTGCCGCCCCCACATCACATTATAAACTCAAAGTGTGTCCAGTCTCAGTGGAGACAGAGAGCTCCGTTCGATGTGATCACGCTATTCACATCCCATCAGGACAAAAAACCATTGATAAAAAGACTGTTCACAGAGTAACAATTTAATTACTTCTAAACAATGCATTTCAGCGTGTAGAACAAATGCGGTTACATTCAATTTAGCAAAAATGCATTACAGAGTACCGACAGAGATAATCCTTTTTCACCAGCGCCAGTGGTATGGCAGTTGCTGTTAACACTTTTTAATTTAATCTTTAATCGTTTCAAAGTGCTGCCAAACTTCAGATGTTTTTTTCTTGACATTGTGTATCCTTCTAGACTAACGGTAGAATGTGCTCTGCTTAGGAAAGTAAATGATTGGATAGTGCCACTGCCAGTAGACAAAGTGGCTATCAGACAAACAATATGGACATTTATTGAAAGCAAAACATAAAACAGCAAACTGCACACAGAAGACTGAGTCAATCCCCCACACCCAAAAGAAACATCGTAGAACTTGCAGGCTTTTGCTTCCATAAGACAAGCAATGCTGTGGTGTCATTCATTTAGCACCCCCATCCTCCCAATGGAATGCCCCACTGTTCTCATTTAGCACCCCCGTCCTCCCAATGGAATGCCCCACCGTTTCACACGCACACTGTTCCCTGTTGGACTATTAGAGACGATGGCGACGTCGACGATTGGAGGTCACCCCTAGTCTCCATAAGGACTATGATTAAACGAATAGGGCTTTCACTTTCATCTCTGTCAGTGTGGTTATCATAATATAAAATAAACGTTTTTCCATGGTGTTTTCAAGTCCAATTTGGCAGCAAGATAACTAAAGTGATATAGCAATAAGCTATATCCTATTAAGACCATGCCAGAGGACGTGCCACACACATGTAACATAGCCATATATGGACAGTCACTCCCAAATATGGGCAGTCACTTACAACATATATAAGTCAAGTGGTGGAAAACATACAAAAGATGTAAGATATATATTATCTAAAAACCTGTGACTGGATCACAGGGTTAGGCTTGTGTGTTACCTGTGTGTGTTAGTGCGTGTTTGAGTATGTGTTTCGTGTGTTAGTGTGTGTTTCGTGTGTCAGTGTGTGTTTGAGTGTGTGTTTCGTGTGTTAGTGTGTGTTAGTGTGTGTTTCGTGTGTCAGTGTGTGTCAGTGTGTGTTTGAGTGTGTGTTTGGTGTGTCAGTGTGTGTTAGTGCGTGTTTGAGTGTGTGTTTCGTGTGTTAGTGTGTGCTAGTGTGTGTCAGTGTGTGTTAGTGCGTGTTTGAGTGTGTGTTTTGTGTGTTAGTGTGTGTTTGGTGTGTCAGTGTGTGTTTGAGTGTGTGTTTCGTGTGTTAGTGTGTTTGGTGTGTCAGTGTGTGTCAGTGTGTGTTTAAGTCTGTGTTTCGTGTGTTAGTGTGTGCTAGGTGTGTCAGTGTGTGTTAGTGCGTGTTTGAGTGTGTGTTTCGTGTGTCAGTGTGTGCTAGGTGTGTCAGTGTGTGTCAGTGTGTGTTTGAGTGTGTGTTTCGTGTGTTAGTGTGTGTTAGTGTGTGTCAGTGTGTGTTTGAGTGTGTGTTTCATGTGTTAGTGTGTGTTAGTGTGTGTTAGTGTGTGTCAGTGTGTGTTTGAGTGTGTGTTTCATGTGTTAGTGTGTGTTAGTGTGTGTCAGTGTGTGTTTGAGTGTGTTTCGTGTGTTAGTGTGTGTTAGTGTGTGTTTCGTGTGTTAGTGTGTGCTAGGTGTGTCAGTGTGTGTTAGTGTGTGTTTCGTGTGTTAGTGTGTGCTAGGTGTGTCAGTGTGTGTCAGTGTGTGTTTTGTGTGTTTCGTGTGTCAGTGTGATCTCCACAATGTGCTGTCTCCAGCAGTAAGGGGAGCAGCTTTGGTGGTGTTATCCATGCTTGACCTGTCGTTAGAGGAGCCAGAAGCCCATGTATTAGTAATGCGTTGCCCTGTAGGCATGGCTGGCCCCGCAGCGCTCCTATAGAGCTGCTATAGTGGGTCTTAGTGACTCATCAGTGACGCTGACGTTATGTTCTGTGGACAGTGGCCCCGGCCTGTGTGTTGGGAAATCCCCGTTTTTTACCTGTACTATATTAAATAAGTATTGAAGAAATTCTGTACTATCTAATAATACATACTATCGTTCCTATGCACATTCTCATGTCAACTGTTAGCATTTCCCATGCAATAAAAATGTAGAAGGCAGTTTCATCAAAAATGTATCATTTAAGATTGTATCAAGCTCTTCCCAGCATTGCGTCTTTGCTCGATTGTGTAAACGGGACAAAAAAACGAAACACAGAACTACTTTCCTGCAGAGCTCACATAAGAGACTTAATAATAATAAACGTCTGTTGAGTCACCATCTATTGCCGAATGACTAATGAGGTAACGCAATAGTGATCGACGCAACAGACTTGCTCTTCAACCCACTTGTGCGAGGCTGCGTATTTCTTTCCGGGCTCTGCAAGCGTTGCCAGTAAACCAACTGCCAACACTGTCACACAAGCCGCACTGTTTGGATCTCTGAGAGTGAGGTCCAAAGACACACCTGCAATTACCGCTATAAGCGGTAATTGCAGGTGTGTCTTTGGAAATAGGTTTCACCAAAGAGAACCAAACGGAAATCTTTGAGATTGCCACTTTAACTTATGCTTTCTAGCGATCTGAACTAATCATGAATTATCATAATTTAATGCTTATAAAGTATTATCAACATATTGTTAATAGTTTGTAAATCATCAACTTAACAAATTATCGTTCAAACCATTATCTCATTATGTTAATAATTTATGACTGATTATGTATTGCTCATGCATGCTAATGAATATTAATAGGAATTCACTATTTACTACTCTTATTAATTCTTCAAAGTTACACATATTGTAAAGTGCTACCCGTGTCTCTATTTCACTGCTTGAATGGTGTTTAGAGCTCTAATGAATCACTGTCACTGTTTTCTGAATGCCCTGAGACACACACTCACACACATCCTTACATTGCTAGTCATTGCAGAACGGTTCTGTTCGTAAAATGTCAAAAGCTAATTTGATTCATTTATATTAATGAGAATGGATTATATCCTAAAGATTGACAATTTAGAAAATGAAAATGATCCAGACATTGGCAGCCTTTAAAACTCGTTTTAAACAAGTGGGATAACTTCTGAGCCTCAGTACAGGAAATGCTACTCATCTAAATCTCTCTAAACTATGACTCCAATGACAAACAATGGCATGCTTTTCCCTTTAATACTTTGGGATCATTTGAAGAAAATAATTCAAATGACACCACTCGCACAACTAGTCCCTTTATGATAATGAAGGCTTGTACATCATAGTTAATCAATTGCATATACTATATGATTTTAATTGCATTGCCACCGCTGTAAAACAGGGACATTTCTGACAGCATTTAAAACATTATCCCAGCAATAAATACATTTTAAATTGTGATGTTTAACAGTTTTGTGATTGGCCATTCAATTGGCTGGAGGGCCTACTGCAATGATTTGTTTTCAACATGAAAGAGGCTACTGTAGATTAGCGAGTTGAATTGACTTTAGTTTAACAGAAGAGAAATGCAGTCCCTTCTTTTTCTTTTTGCTGACGTTAAACAATCAAGGTGAAAACGCAAGATGGACCTTTTCTTCTTGGCCATTGACTTTCGGTGTCTCAAAATCCAGAGTATTCTGCTCAGCCATCGTATTGCACAAAACATATTGTCTCTTCTAAGTATAAGAGTCAGCAAGCCTAGAGTATAGGCAGGTGGTTTAAAAGTTGTCTTAAGAGAACTTCAAATGAGGTTTCCACTCTCTTTCACTTATGGTTCAGTACACACTACACGTTAAAGCACACACATCATGGAAGCTTGAGACAGTCTTGGCTGTCGGGCCGGCCGGTCGTGTCGCATGAAGGACAAAACGCTGGCCCCACGGCAGGATACTCTGGCCATGTTATAGCAGACCCCTCTCTGCCACCGGGGCCACTTGGACGCCCACAGCCTATGACTCAGAGCGGGGGCGTTGCCCCAGCTGTGGGATGTGTTCAACTTAATAATGGACAGGGTGCATGCCTGCTCAGCATGGTCTCCCCAGTTAAAACAGGGAAAAATTAGGTTTTTAGAAGAAAACATTTGTTTATTACAGTGGGCTTTATGGGGCAAATTGTGTCACTGCTATGTAGGTATGAATACAGGGGGACACTTGGAATTAATACTGCATGCCTTGGCACAGAGAGTTAGATTAGAAATGTAATTAGAATAGATTAGATCAGATTGGATCATTTTAAGTCAACCAAATTATTAAGTCAGGCTCATGTAGGAAGTCTATTACTTCCCAAAAAAAACAACGACCACTCTTTATTTAGGGCAGTAATTCTCATTTCATGCACGTCACCGCTCGTTGCTGCAATGCAGCGGTGGATTCTAAATAGGTTTGGGGACAGCCGTCAGCTAGACACTGCAGTGAAAAATGTGTCTGGACAAGGACTAAATTAGCTAATCTAACTCTGCTTGTGTACGCCTGCCTGGGAATATCCGTGTGTCTGCAAGAGGGAGAGAGAGAGTGTGTGTGTGTGTGTGTGTGTGTGTGTGTGTGTGTGTGTGTGTGTGTGTGTGTGTGTGTGTGTGTCGGTGCTTGTGTGCACACTATCCACACTGGCGCCGTTTCGTTGAGATACAGGCGTTGTTGCGCTCAGTGTAATTGAGTTGTAGCAGGCCGGATACAGGCGGAACACACAACAGCTTGCTGGAGAGCTAAATGATACAGCTATAATTGAAATTAAAAGGTAACCACATTTATCATGCTGAGACTTGGCGTAATTGAAAATGGTGTTTGTGTGTTTTCCTGTGTGTCGGAGAGGGAGGGGAGAAAACAAGGAAAACAAAAGGTTGTGTGAATGATGTTGGGCAGTTAGCAGTGTATGCGTGTCCATGTGTGTGATGTGCTTTGAATGTGCGTGCATGTGCGTCTTGCAGACACACTAGAAGGCACAGAAAACCACTTTGTTCGAGGTAGCACTTCTCACCCTGTGAATGGTGCGACCTCAACGAAGATATTAATACAACGTTGATGTCCATTCATAAAAACACCAGCGGGTGTGTTCTATTGATAGTACGTTGACATGGCGTTGACATGCTGTTGAACACACCGGATGTGTGTTCCAATAGCGGGGAACCCCTCTCCTCAGAGCCCAGGGCGAGGGTCTATGCCAGGGTGCTGGATTGAGGAGGAACAATGAGGGTTTGGTCCTGGCCGTGGAGCGGCCCTCTCTCAGAGGATTGAGGGGGCTTGGTAGTTTGCCAACACAGTCTGCATGTGCTGTGTCGTCTTGGAGAAAGAATGAGATTGGCCGCCGTCTTGGGGCAGTGATGCTGGCTCTGTGCCGGACGCTGGTGGTGAAAGGAGAGTTGAGCTGTAAGGACAAGCTCTCAGTTTACCAGTTGCTCTGCAGTCCAGTCCTCAACCGTTGTCTCAAGCTCTGGGTAGTGACCGAGAAAATAAGGTTGCGGATAAAAGCGGCCAGAGTGAGTTTCCTCCACAGGGCGGCAGGGTTCCCCTGTGCCTTGAAGTAGAGAAGTAGCATGGAGACGGATGGATAGACTAAAAGCTTTGAGAGCTTTACCCTTTTACAGGTGCTTTACTGGCCACTTCCCAAAAACGATCAACACGATGTACCATATGGACTCAGGACGCAAAGGATTGAGATATGATTTATATTTTTTCATTTCCTAGGATCTAACTTTAGGGGTCACTCGTGAACAGCTCCTATTCTATTTTATATTTATGGTATATTTTTTTTTTGTTATTCTGTGTTTCCATCGTCAGTGCAGTGGAACCTCTGCAAATCTATTGCATTAATTTAAAAAAACACATAACACCAAGTAACATGGCTGTTCATCAATAGCCTCCATGGGGGCAAAATCCTAACGCTGATTCTTGCATCCCAACATCCCTACTTAATGTGTCTGAAGACCATAACACAAACACTGCATGCTGCCCAGCACAATGAGCTATGGCCCGAATGGACTGAAAGAAGGACTGAGTGCCACGGTTAGCATTTCAGGACTACTTTGGTCAAAGGAAGATTAGGGGGCCATGTTGGTACAAGAGCCAGGGTGGGAATCTGGCCAGGACACCCCTGCTCCTGTGATGAGTATGAAGGGATCTTTAGTGACCATGGGGAGTCATGACCTCGGTTTATCATCTCATCCTAAAGACGGTGAGACAGGAGTCCCTGTCCTGGGGCATGGTGATATTTCAGAGGCCAGAGTGACCAGCGACTCCTACTGGCCCTCTAACACCTCTACCAGCATCGTCTGGTCAGTCATCCAAGGATGGCCCAGGCCAGCCCTGCTTACCTTCCAGAGAAACCATCAGTGGCATGCAGGCATGCAGCCATGGTGAAGGCCCAGGAGTGTAGATGAGCATTCCTAAAGCCTGCATTCTAACCAATGGGAGAGCAGCAAATAAGTTCTGTCTGGTATGAGGATAAGTTGTTTTTGTGAATGAAATGAATCAGCACCAGAGCATTTGGCAAAGGAAGAGTAGTAGAAGTCGTAAAAAACTATTTTCATTTTTAGATGCTTTTGTAAATAATGCCTTTTGTTTTCTAATTTTGCTCATAGAGATATTATTTTACATGTGATTAATGGCATAGTATTTTACAGAGGAAGTGGAGTAATATCATAAAATCTGAAGTTATAATCAATTCCTTAATTAATGTTATGTTGGGTGAGACATTAAAGACTGAAACTGAGATATTAAACTCTTAAAACTAAATGTAACACGACATAACATAAAACAATGTATGTAAAACATCTAATTAATTTTAAGCAATATTTAAACATATTTCCAAATTATTTGTAAATATGGTTATCATTTTAATTAGCTGTCAATTAAATGTGTCACGATTTGTCTAGTGCAGGAACCCAAAAGCAGACCAGGACGAGGTAAGTTGGAATTTCCAAGGTGAGTATTTATTTGGAAACTGAATTTCGAAGGTTGGTCGTGAGTGGGAGAGGCTGGAAGGCTGGAGGTTCTTGTGCTGATCCAAAGTGCTGTAGTGAAGTTGACTGCCAGGCAGGTGTGAGTGACAATCCAGGTGAGTAACTGTAGACAGAGGAGTAGTCGGCAGATCAGCGACAGGCAAGAAGAGGCAAGAAGAGGCAAGAAGAGACAAAAACAGCAACTACTTTCCAAAACTTGAAGCTTGATACGAGAGCTAAACATACTGGTTATGCTAACGATCCGGCAGGGAACGGATGTCTGGTCATGGCTTAAATAGTGCAGAGGTGATGATCAGGACAAGGTGTGCAGATTGCAGCAGGTGAACGTAGTTTGAGAATCAGCCGGGATGCGTTCAGGAAACTCAGGAAAATTGGATTTCAGGTTAGAGGAATAAACAAAACAAATGGCAAAACAGGTTCACGGTGCTGGATTCATGACAAAATGTGCAATTGATACTGCTTTGAATGCCACTTGTTAGATTGCTCTGAAACAAATTACCACTGAACGAAACAAAAGCAGTTATAAATAAAACAGGAAATTAAATAGAGGAATTAAAAATGTAGCAAGATTAAACATTTCTTGAATGCTACTTGTACCATCGTCCATTTTCTCTCACTCTCAAGCACTCACACACACATGCATATGTGTGCACAGAAATACACATACACACACACACACACACATAGGGATGATCTAATCTTTTTGCTATCTATATTTAAAAGCCCTCTAACTTGTCACCTGAAATATTTGGGTGGTCTAGAACCCCCCTATCCCCATGAAAACTCAAACTCAAAAATGCAATCAAATCTGTACCACTATGTGTGTGTGTGTGTGTGTGTGTGTGTGTGTATGTGTGAGTGTGTGCCTGTATGTGTGCGTGCATGCGTGTGTAGGAGGGTGAATGTGTAATGAGGTTAGCAAACTAAGACTCCATATCCGTTGCTGTCCTGATGATAAATTACACTGCAGACCGATAGCATCCTCTACCGCCTCACACCAATATCCTCTCCCCTTCACTCACCCTCGTTGGGTTGTTTTACACTCTTCCTTCTTGCATATTGTAACTCTATTGGGGTCTTTTATCCTGAGTATCCAGCGTGCCCAAACACCTCGGTTCTGGATCAATGCGGACACAGTGTCCACATCAGCACAATGTTGGAGCTGCCATCGTGTGTGAAGCATAACATGCTACTTTCAAAATCAAAATGGGACTCATTAAGATTGGAGCAACCATGGACTATAAACCGTGATAATGTAGACCTCTGCAGCGATGCTCGGGGGGAACCCCGTTAGTGTTGGGTGGGGAGGCCAGAGGACCAGAGAGTGGGGGCAGTGAGGGTAACACGACTGAAGGTCATACAGAGGGGTTGGAGGGAAGAAACCGACCGATTTATTTTAGTTTGTGTAAGTCATATCTTGACAACGTAGGTGACGTTTGATATTGAATTCAGTTCGGCAGACGCCAGAACAGGCAGGCTTGCGTTCGATTCTCAAACACATGTGACGCAAATGTTAAACAGCGGGGATTGTAATGAGCGAAACAATGCTTTAATAAATCCTTTTGAGGAACAGGTGCACAGGGAAAAACAACTCCACAAACACAAGTATAGGCTCAACAACTCGTGTCTCAGGGAAACCCACCGACACCACCTTACCCCCCACCAGCAACCTGTATATATAATTTACTATGCAATGTTTACTTATACGTATATTTATTTATGTAATACATCGTTTACGTGATACATTTGATAAATTGCGTATCAATAAATCTCTCTCTCTTTCCCTCCCTCTCTCTGTCTTCTAGAAACAAACAATACACAACAATGTTAAATTGCCAACTACTAAATTAGATCTGGCCTCCCACGCGGTCCACAACAGTAGCCATGTAACTCGTCATAACCAGTTAGTTATGATAGCCAGTTCATTATGCCAGGATCACCTCAAAGCCAGTTAGTTATGATAGCCTGTTCATTATGTCAGGATCACCTCAAAGCCAGTTAGTTATGATAGCGTGCACCAAAACATGCACCAACACATTACACCAGCCAACATATTGCACCAGCCAACATATTGCACCACCCAACATATTGCACCACCTATGGCAGCTCTGTGCTGCCTTCATTTAGTTTTAGACCAAGTGAGTGACTGCATCACCAAGTCCAAGCTGCGTTATATTCCCAGGAGGAATATGAACAGTAACATCATTGGGGCGGCCATGACGACTCCCGCTACTGCGAAACGAATCATGAAGGACGAACACACATCCCTCCAGCATGTAGTCCACTCCCGCTCAAACATACAGTTTGACATGTGTCATATCACAGTCTCTTTCATGGACCCTGGACATTCACAGTGGTAGTGGAGCTGTCTTTTCTTCCACTCATATTGATTCAACAGTGCATCATTTTATTGGTTCAATGTGAAAAGGGTTGGGCGCCACGCATTGGCATGATGCACAAGATACACAACTGCACTGAATTATACTAAGGACATTGGTGGGGGAACCGCGGTGTTTCTCTTTTTCTCACAAAAACAAGAGCATCCCAGAGGCGTTGTTGGAAGGCAGCGCCTCTGGGTGGTTGGGGTGATTCTGAAGACTTTCCACCAAGTTGACCTTCGGGTTTCAAAGCCCTTCCACAGGGAACTTGAAAGACGAGGCAGGGCTGAATGCAGGGGCCCACCACCCACACAGGCCGGACGTTTAGACACGCTTTGAGGTTCACAAAAGCCCACCATCGTACTTCCATTGTGGAGAGGTACTCTAAATGTGGTGACATTTTACACTTACACTTTCACGTCCTTATTTATGTTATTAATATTTCACTTCGAAAAGCTAAATGGCCTGCACATTTTTGCAAAATGTCCCACGTTCACAATGTTTTCTCCCTATTGGAAACATGCCCAAACGTATGTTTGTGTATGTGTCTGCGTGTGAAAGTATATATAAACAGGCATATGTGATGATGTGTGTATGACATTCACAGACATATGCACTGGCAAACACACATGCAGTTGATTTAAATGCATGTATGCAAGTGTCTTTCGGTTTGTGTTATACAAACATTGCACGCATATATCAGTAAGTATTCAACTATAACAAACAAAACAAACTTGAAGTACCCTGTGAATATAGGGTAAGTGATAAACAAGAGATTCACACATACACACACAGTTTAAACACAACAATACTAAATTCCCTGTAAGTGCACATGATACATGATAAAATAGATCTATATTCTCCTCCATCTCATTCCTTCTCTGCAGCATTCAATTCATCTTATAACTCTCTCTCAACCACTCCTCCTCTCTCTCACTCCTCCTCTCTCATCCACTCCTCCTCTCTCTCACTCCTCCTCTCTCTCATCCACTCCTCTCTCTCAACCACTCCTCCTCTCTCTCACTCCTCTCTCTCATCCTCTCTCTCACTCCTCCTCTCTCTCATCCACTCCTCCTCTCTCACTCCTCCTCTCTCTCACTCCTCCTCTCTCTCATCCTCTCTCTCACTCCTCCTCTCTCTCATCCACTCCTCCTCTCTCACTCCTCCTCTCTCTCATCCTCTCTCTCACTCCTCCTCTCTCTCATCCACTCCTCCTCTCTCACTCCTCCTCTCTCTCACTCCTCCTCTCTCTGACTCCAGCCCTGCTTCACGTTTAATTTAAAATGTTTCTCTGATGACCAGACCTGACCAGCATGCTGCATAAGATAGATGTGGTCTGAGCTTGATCAAGAATATAAAGAAACATATTTAAACATGTGATATTGTCACAATTTCAGTTTTAATCAATTGTAAACGAGGATGTTACAGGTAATACAAACATCTTTTGGCTGAGATACATGTGTGCATGTGTTATTATGACACATGTGCTCTCCATGGGGTGTCTTTAATTGGAGGTCTGCTCACACACAAGCACACCTAGCAAAACACGAGATAACAACTGATAGTCACAAAAACACGTACACATACATAACCCATAAACGTCACACACACACACACACACACACACACACACACACACACACACACACACACACACACACACACACACACACACACACACACACACACACACACACACACTCACAATCTCTCACACACTCACTCACTCACTCATAGTCTCTCACACAGTTTCAAACTAACATGGGCTCTAAAATGACTATTTTTAGAAATTCTAAGTTTAATTATGAAGTTAAAGATCATTAAAGAAAAGGTGGATATTATGTAGGAATATGATCATTTTCAAAGGATGATGTGTCTGAACATGGGCGACTAAGATGTGTATTCTCTCTAGTTTTACATTATTCTCTCTCTTATGAAGACATGTCTTTTGTTTTCATTATATTAAATCGTCTTTCAAAAATATGGTTAATTATGAATGTAATGTTCAATAATGAGTCCTGCTAATCCTAAATCCTGCTAATTTATCTTGTATTAATGTCTTTTGAAAACCATTAGACAATTTGTTAATTGATTAATTTCAGTTAATGTAGGGACTGTAGACAGTTTGGAGGTCCGTTGCATTTTCAGTACATCTTTTTCACACAATGATTTGAGGCTGGATTCAATATTTAAGTGTTGTGATTTAATCTTAAAATGGTTTAATACTTGAGCGCTAAATCAAAATACCTTTGTGTTGCTACACTCATTCTTTAGAGTCGATGCACAGAGGATAAAACATGTTTCATGACTTGAACGCATCTGTCATGTTTTGTTCAAATATTTACCCATACCGAATATTATACTGTTTCCAATCTGATTTCAGTCGCATTAATACAATTGTGTTAGTCTATAGTCATTCAACGACAATAATCATAATCAAAATTGTATTTATTTTTGCTGCAGATGCTCTAGAATGACTGAATTCTAGGATTCCTAACCGCTGAGTGGGCGTCGGGCAGACGTGGATTAGGCTGTATGTTCCATCTGACGTGGATTAGGCTGTATGTTCCATCAGGATTAGGCTGTATGTTCCATCTGACGTGGATTAGGTTGTATGTTCCATCAGGATTAGGCTGAATGTTCCATCAGGATTAGGCTGTATGTTCCATCAGGATTAGGCTGTATGTTCCATCAGACGTGGATTAGGCTGTATGTTCCATCAGACGTGGATTAGGCTGTATGTTCCATCAGGATTAGGCTGTATGTTCCATCAGGATTAGGCTGTATGTTCCATTAGACGTGGATTAGGCTGTATGTTCCATCAGGATTAGGCTGTATGTTCCATCAGGATTAGGCTATATGTTCCATCAGACATGGATTAGGCTGTATGTTCCATCAGACGTGGATTAGGCTGTATGTTCCATCAGGATTAGGCTGAATGTTCCATCAGGATTAGGCTGTATGTTCCATCAGACATGGATTAGGCTGTATGTTCCATCAGGATTAGGCTGAATGTTCCATCAGGATTAGGCTGTATGTTCCATCAGACGTGGATTAGGCTGTATGTTCCATCTGACGTGGATTAGGCTGTATGTTCCATCAGGATTAGGCTGTATGTTCCATCTGACGTGGATTAGGCTGTATGTTCCATCAGGATTAGGCTGAATGTTCCATCAGGATTAGGCTGTATGTTCCATCAGGATTAGGCTGTATGTTCCATCAGACGTGGATTAGGCTGTATGTTCCATCAGACGTGGATTAGGCTGTATGTTCCATCAGGATTAGGCTGTATGTTCCATCAGGATTAGGCTGTATGTTCCATTAGACGTGGATTAGGCTGTATGTTCCATCAGGATTAGGCTGTATGTTCCATCAGGATTAGGCTATATGTTCCATCAGACATGGATTAGGCTGTATGTTCCATCAGACGTGGATTAGGCTGTATGTTCCATCAGGATTAGGCTGAATGTTCCATCAGGATTAGGCTGTATGTTCCATCAGACATGGATTAGGCTGTATGTTCCATCAGGATTAGGCTGAATGTCCCATCAGGATTAGGCTGTATGTTCCATCAGACGTGGATTAGGCTGTATGTTCCATCAGACGTGGATTAGGCTGTATGTTCCATCAGGATAAGGCTGTATGTTCCATCAGACGTGGATTAGGCTGTATGTTCCATCAGGATTAGGCTGTATGTTCCATCAGGATTAAGCTGTATGTTCCATCAGGATTAGGCTGTATGTTCCATCAGGATAAGGCTGTATGTTCCATCAGGATTAGGCTGTATGTTCCATCAGCTCTTCTTCACTCAAGATTGTGGCGATACAGCTCTTTGCTGGTTAACTGATGTGCCTGCATATATGCGTGAGGGTTTATCTGAGGCTGTGTGTGTTTCTGGGTGTGTGTGGCTTGATCTTTGAACACACACTTTCACACGATAGGCCCGTATTGCTTATCTCGTCAACTCTAAACCTCTACATATATATTCTCTAAGGAATGCAACGCTTCATCACAGCCGATCTATGCAAACTACCAGTCCTTCCGGGCATTGCGATCAGTGAGCTTGCCCAACCTGTCCTGCCTTATAGCCTACACTCTTTAGAATAACCTTTAATATTATTTAACATGAAACTATTCATATTTGTGGTTTGCAGTAGTAATATCTACCCCTCAAAGTACATTAACAACTGGATCGCTGATGCATTGCCAAACCTTTTTTTATTTCAAACACTGCATCCTGCAGCGTACAAAGTTTAAGGCCTGTACATCACAATGCATCATGGGATTTTTTTGTTGGCGAAACCAACCATTTTGAGAGTACTAAAGAGAGTCCAAATGCAAATAGTATCCTAGGCTAATACCATTAGCCTAGGATTCATACGCTCCTATACTTCTGCGATGACGTCTTATCGTCATTGCGATGACACGTCACGATGTAAAATACCTATTTTATTTTTTTCATGCTATTTTTCACACTCCCTTATCTTTGCAGGTGGTCTAATGCCACTACTGACGCTGCTAAAGAAACCGTTTCCTTCGGTTTCCGGTTCCTCTGGTTATATCCTGTTTCCCCTGACCTGGTTGGCCTGCAGAATTACGCAAACAAACAGGCACATCAACTTTCTTATTGTTGTCTTTATTTGTGCTACATTTGTCAAAGCTTATATTTTCTACCATCAGATAGCCACCGCAAATATCGAACTAATTAGGTCCTACCTGTTTGAAGTTAACTCTCTAGCACTCTCTTGTTGTCAATGTGGTATTCATGATGAATGTCCATTAAAGTCCAGTGAGTCTTCTGTCTGTCTTGGTGCTGCGTAGATAAGTCTTTAAACCGCTGAAAGACCGCTCGGCAGAGGCCGGGGAAGCCGCCATGTCAAGTATCTTGAGAACACAGTCTCTGTTAGGGGGGGAAAGTTTTGTGTCGCCTCCAGCACTTGAAACATGTCACTGCCGCTGGACTCTGGGGAATTAAATTCTTTCCAAAGTTCCAGTTCAATGTCAGCAACATCAACGTCCTGCCCCGTATTCCTTTTTAATCTCTGACCACAAAGTGTAGGCAAGTGTACGCCAGTGTCAGTGTAAAGACTGACAGTTAATCCGGTAGCAGGTATTGGCTTACAGACGTGGTAGCATCAGACAAACTCTGTCCCTCACTTCAAGATGGTCTATAAATGGCAGGAACAGATGCAGCCACAAACAACAACTACATCAATTATCGCTTCGACGCCGTATCTGTTGCGTTCTGTGGTCCAATGGTACGAGCCATCTAGTTCTGCACCAATAGACTTGTTCTTTCTCGTACGGATGTGTAAGTATTCAGCAGCATGCAACTGAGCACTCTGCTGCTTGTGAAGCTAGGTCTGGGGAGATGATCTCTTTGGCATTAGTCTAGTCACTGAGTGGTGTTGTTCTCAGAACCATAGCACCGGAGGAGAACAGTATACAAGCCACACTAAATACTCTTTAGACTTGCTGTATAGCAATGTTGGGTACAACTTCTCAATAAAAAAGCTTATCTGGGATTTAAATTTGCTTTCCAGTCTATGTGGTTTAGATCTGTTTTGTAATGAATTCGGTTTTTCAGAATCCGAGGCAGTTTTCAGCACTACTGCATTGATATGACCTATGCCTGACACATCTGTGGCTGCTCACTTCAGTGAGGTGCTAGCAGATGCCAGCGTCCTGGGGGTAACAGGTACCTGGGGGTAACAGGTACCTGGGGGTAACAGGTACCTGGGGGTAACAGGTATCTGGGGCTCGTCTCCAGCAGGGACACTTCCCACTTCTGTCACTGGCGAAGACTGATCATGTTGAGGAAAATCAATCCTGCACTTTTACAGATGTAATGACGGGAATTTGCCGTATGGTCCAATTTCTGAGAAAGTCAGGTTTGTCAGTCAAAGAAAAGAAGAGCAGGCGCTGATGGTACACAGTGTGTCCAGCTGGAGGCGCTGATGGTACACAGGAGCTGATGGTACACAGTGTGTCCAGCTGGAGGCGCTGATGGTACACAGTGCGTCCAGCTACAGGCGCTGATGGTACACAGTGTGTCCAGCTGGAGGCGCTGATGGTACACAGTGTGTCCAGCTGGAGGCGCTGATGGTACACAGTGTGTCCAGCTGGAGGCGCTGATGGTACACAGTGTGTCCAGCTGGAGGCGCTGATGGTACACAGTGTGTCCAGCTGGAGGCGCTGATGGTACACAGTGCGTCCAGCTGCAGGCGCTGATGGTACATTGTGCGTTCAGCTACAGGCGCTGATGGTACACAGGCGCTGATGGTACACAGTGCGTCCAGCTGGAGGCGCTGATGGTACACAGGCGCTGATGGTACACAGGAGCTGATGGTACACAGTGCGTCAGGCTGCAGGCGCAGATGGTACACAGTGTGTCCAGCTACAGGCGCTGATGGTACACAGTGCGTCCAGCTACAGGCGCTGATGGTACACAGGAGCTGATGGTACACAGTGCGTCCAGCTACAGGCGTTGATGGTACACAGGAGCTGATGGTACACAGGAGCTGATGGTACACAGTGTGTCCTGCTGCAGGCGCTGATGGTGCATTGTGCGTTCAGCTACGGGCGTGCCTCATTTGCCCAGCAGGGTATCAGCCACGCTATCAGAGTGAGCTAAAAGTCTGTGGGAGTGTGTGTGGATGATGGCTGGTTTAAGCAGCCTCACCTGGCCCGAGTCAGACTGATTGGAGTCTGGAGCTGGGTGTGGCTGCACACCTGTTGCACATTGAGCAATCAGTGTGCACAGGTTAAACCAGCCATCACCGCACACACTCAGAGAGAGATCTCCTACATGGCAGCATGGAGTACCATCTGTATGTATCATTCTATGCAACCTTTACAATAAACCGGTCTTTCAACATCACCACCCTGTGTCCATTTGTCTGGAGGAGCCTGAGGAAAGTCACCTGGGTGGAGTGGGAAAAGCCACCTAGGTGGCATGTAGTAATGGACTTTGCTACAAAGTCTAGCCAATAAGTCTCTGGAATGGGCACAGGTGGTCATGAAAAACAAAACAAAAAGCACTGCAAACATAGCAAAAGAATAAAGGCACAGCATACGTAAACATATAAGTGGATAAATAAACCTGGTCAATGGAATGCACAGCAAGCAGAATAACTTAGAAGTACACAAAGTTATAAATCAACTCAATAGGCACAGCCTGTATCAAACCAACTTACTTTAACATCATAAGGATGGGATGAGTTGTACAGGGTAGATACATGTGTTTTATGGCTCTGTTTAGTAGTTATCCTCGCGTCTCTATGGTAACAATACATGTAGGGCATGAAGAAACTGCACTCACTTCGATTGAACAGTTGTGAAATCAAAATCCCATGGTTTTCTTTTATTCTAAAATTAGTTTTACATCTGATGTTAATTGGACGGGGAAAATATCCTATGGCATGCTACAAATATAGGGCAATTATACTTTCCTGCCATGTGAAATAAATGAATGTTCAGCCGATGAGATGGCTCTATGTAGAGCGAGGAGGAATATCCTCCAGATAGGAATTATGACGAGAAATATATTTACCCTGCTGAACGGTGGGTTAAATTAACCTTGTGATCCGTTTTACTAATGGACTTTATTCCAGTGAGACTGATAAGAGTCTGATAGCTTTTGTGTAGATTTCATCAGGGTTTGTCATCTCTAAATCCATAACAGCATGGTTGAGTCATTTCCTTTTTTTCCGGAGCTAGCCACTTGCATTGTTCACTCCGATGGTCATTATATACTATTATTTATAGAAGGGGTTAGGGATAACATACACTTATTTTAACACCTATTTGAGGTTTATCTCAGCAATAAACAAATATTGAATAACCATAGAAGCTAACAGAAAGTATGTGCAAGTGTTTTTAAAGTCTTTATTAACTTAGTGTCTGGTAAAGTTATCTGGATGTAAACCAAAAGTCACAAAATAAGTTATGTAATTAGTTAAATAATAATTCATTACTATTTTTAATCTATTTATATTAGGATTATTTGTCCCGTGGTTATCTCCTGCTTTGGCAATTTGTTTCCCCGATGCCAAAAAAGCAGTTTTTTGCAGAACTGCATCATCCTGAGAAAGTAAGATAAATGGTGTGAAATCTTCTGGAGGAAGTTAGTGTGAAAGACAGTGAGCAAAAGAGAGAAAAATATGTAAAGAAATAGAATAACCACTAGGTGATTTATGAGAGAGAGAGAGAGAGAGAGAGAGAGAGAGAGAGAGAGAGAGAGAGAGAGAGAGAGAGAGAGAGAGAGAGAGAGAGAGAGAGAGAGAGAGAGAGAGAGAGAGAGAGAGAGAGAGAGAGAGAGAGAGAGAGAGAGAGAGAGAGAGAGAGAGAGAGAGAGAGTTAACTAGTCTATGAAAAGCTGATTTTCAGCCAATCTTCCTGCCTAATTCCAATACTAATGGAGATATAGGTCTGACTCTAACAGGAAAGAGTGTGTGTGACAGAGGAGAAGGAGTTGAGAGAGAGAGAGAGAGAGTGAATGGAATGAACACCAAACACCAAATGTCATGAATCAGAGAGAGACAGGTAAGGAGGGGCAGGAGATGAGGGTGTTCTATAGAAGAGAAGATAATTCAAGTGATCTTAACTCCAAGGTAGAGTGGAGAGTTGTGAAGGCTGGGGAGGAATTAAAGAAGAAAATACCAGGGGAGAGAAGAGAGCAATCATTGGAGCGAGGTGTTGTTGGCACGCGACAAATGAACCCTCACCATCGTTCAACTACTTAAAAACGTGGCAAGCTTCAGAAAGCAAAGACAAGGGCAATCAATCTTTTTTTTTTTTTGGAAACGTGCAATCAGTCTGAATGACTCAGCAAATCAATGGCGGCCCATTGATTTGGCCCTAATCGATAACTCAGACGGACAAAGGATGAGACGGGACATCCAGTAGATGTTCTCCTCCTGACTCAAACAAGCTTTTCATTCACCCCGTCGTTCGTTAAGGCATGACTCCTTTGACCATTTAGCCAGAATGATCCGAACGATCAACGCTGACATGAAGCTGGTAATTGATAACATTTAAGTGATGTTAACAAAATCTTGTTGAATGTGTTTGGTTAATCAGGATATGTAAATCCCTACACCGTAATAGAAGCCAACAGGAAGAAACACTCGGCTCATCAACTGGTGCCAAATAAATGGCCAAAAATACATAAATAAACAAACGGATTAAATTAGTGCGGAAGCCCAAAGCACAGGGAACGCCAATTTAGCTTCATATTTGCAAAATAATTCGAATCCTACGGTTGTAACAGAGCAATGCACACTGAGCACACATGTAACGGGGCTGTGTTTCTTTCCCGCTCTGTTAGCATAGGACTCACGTCTGGAATTCAGGTTTCTGAACCGGTCCCGACCGGACCGTTGCGCTTCTTAGCTTTACTCAAAGTCAGGGAAACACACATTTAAGATCCTCAGTCACAAAGCGCCACTCAGCAGGCATACAGAGCCAAGGACACTGTCACTTGATCTTGTAGTGTGAATCTGGCTTCACTTAAAGCAGAGTGAACTAAGAACTTCTTTGTATCCCAATTCTACATTTGGGTATATTTGGGTATATTTGATCCACAGGATTCTGGCCTTTTGTCTTTGATTAAACAGGTTTTTAATGCATGTAAGTGTTCCGTGTACTAAGTATGCTCCTTGAAACCTATAGCCACAATGCCACAGAAAGGTGTGTTAGCAAATACAACAATGTAATTTGAACTTGTGTGTGTAAGTTGTTCAAACAAGATATATTTAGTGTACACTGTGCTTGATATGGTCACAGCAGCCAGTCCATTTGCAACTTGTCTGCAACAAATGAGATGTTTGTAAGGATCTGTGGGAGTGTGTGTGGATGATGGCTGGTTTAAGCAGCCTCACCTGGCCCGAGTCAGTCTGATTGGAGTCTGGAGCTGGGTGAGGCTGCACACCTGTTGCACATTGAGCAATCATTGTGCACAGGTTAAACCAGCCATCACCACACACACTCAGGGATAGATCTCCTACATGGCAGCATGGAGCACCATCTGTATGTATCATTCTACCCAACCTTGGCAATAAACCGGTTTGACATCACCACCCTGTGTCCTTTTGTTTGGAGGAGCCCAAGAAAAGTCACCTAGGTGGAGTATGGCAGCCACCTAGGTGGCGTGTAGCTGGACTTTGCTACATGATCTACTGAACAACTGTATGTACAGATTCTGCAGGAAATATAAAGGTGCCATGCATTATGTTTACTATAGATTTCTAGAACATGGCCACATCCAAATCAAGAAGTTCCGTACGTTCATGCAGTAACCAAATAAAGTATGCAGACCAATATCAATCTGTACAACATATTTAATAATAACAAATATAATGTGTATGTTTTGTAACTTGTTCGAACAAGAAAAGGTCGTCCGTACATCACACAGAGAAGATGATGGATAAATGCTCTCCTTGTTTTAGTTGGAAGGAGACAAATGTGGGGGCGACAAGGTTGACTAGAACTAGGGAGAGCGACAGAGACGGAGGGAAAATAAGTTGGGTCTTTTGAGGCATCATCGACTAATGGCTTCAATGTGCTGATCCACGCAGAAAGCTGATGGAGACTATGTGGTTTTGTGTGTGTGGAGGTTTCCCTGCTTTCTCTCTGAGCTGTATATTCCACGTGTTGCTGGGGATTTGGGTTTTTGTTTGTGTGTGTATATGTGCATGTGAGTGAGGAATTGAGATTCCCTATGCTTTACTTTTGTTGCCTGTTTTTACCCCTAAAAATAGATGTCAGTGTCATAAGATGTGTGTGTGTGTGTGTGTGTGTGTGTGTGTGTGTGTGTGTGTGTGTGTGTGTGTGTGTGTGTGTGTGTGTGTGTGTGCGCGCATTTAAGTATCAGGGACCTAGATATAGCACCCTAAAAGAAAAGATAACCCTTTGTAACTTTGGTCCATTATGGCACACGTTGGTGTTTAATAATACATAGCAGTGACTGCCAACCACCCACTCTCATCTATTTGACAGCTCGCAGGGAAAATACTAAATGACTATGCAAGGACGGCTTCAACAAAAGATGCCTTTGCACCACTTTAAACACACACGCACACAAAATATGCTGACACATCGAATCCTCCAAATGGATTGAAAGTGGCCTTTTGTGAGCCACTTTGTGCCCATATGTGGCAGCAACTTTTCACCTGTAGATATGGGCCAATAGCAGCGCTTCACTCTTCAATACTTCACAAAGACCAGCTCGCATGACCTCCTCCTTGTAGCTCACAACCTGACTGAATGCACAGTCAAAACCTGGATTCATAGAAATGAAACAGTCCGGACTTCCATTTGTTCCTACCATTGTTATTACAGTTAATAATACATTTACTCATTTATGTAACATGTTTTTTATTTAAGGTGACTTCACACGTAAGGTTAAGTGGGGTCAAAGCACTACTGCCCAACCAAGTACAAATAAATAAATAAGATGGAGTAGGAGTTTATCTGGAATCACATTTTTTTAATATACATGAGTCGGATGAAGTCAACACAGCAAACATAATGGGCATCGTTCCTGGACCTAACCTAAGAAACTACAATTGTTGGAATATATATATATATTATACACACAAACAAGAATAATGTGTCTAAAACCCTTTCAGGTCATACCCATGGATGTATTCTGGTTACAACTTTGAGGAGGGATAGCATGTATATTTGATGCCAGAGAGACAGTTAAAACAACTGGTAAGTGTTGGAAAGAAAGGGACAGAGAGAGAGATGGGGAGAAGAGAAGGGACATGCATTCATATTTAATCAGTGGGACATAAGGTTATTTGATGGTTAAGATAACTAGTAAGTGGTGCAAAGAAAGGAAAAGAAGAGAAAGGACACATTCATATTTAATCAGGGTGAATCCTAGTGAAAACAGCTGTGAAGTGCTGGGGTCTGAGCGGAAAATACACATGGGGCCAAACAGCTAAAACGGATACTGGCCAATTGACTCAACCTCTAGCGACATCGGAAAAAATAGACACGAGGGACACTTTTACTGAGTGCCACGCAGCTGGAGTTAGCCAGGGACGAGGCACGCATCCATATTTCATAAAAGAGAGGCTGCTAAAATGTTTAATAACAGGTGGTACCAATATGGAGACCCTGCGGTAAGAGAGAGAGATTGACGAACATGGAAAGAGCGCAACGGTAATTGCAAATGGGCGATGGAAAGGCCGATGTGTGCAGATTTGAATATAGACCGCTCCACGGTGACATTTATAGACAATGCTGAGAGGCTGTAACAGTGTTGACATCCGGGAAAGATCCATTAGGCTTGGTGTCAGCCGGTGCTTCACTGGGATGGCTGACTGTTGCATCCAGCCGGAGCTGTTCCAGAAGTGGGGCCTGCTTCGCACATGGCGCCTTTACTTAGAGGGATCTGCCCGTTTACTCTAGTTCAATCAGAAGAGACTAGTATTTCAAATGAACCACAACATTTATTGACACGTTTGACGATTAGACACCATCAAAATATTTCATGGGGATGATGGATCCATGAAGTCTGCCGGGAGATGAATTCCCCCCCCCCCCCCCCCCCTGATGGTGTCCAGACGCTGGTGGTGGTGGTAACTATGGCTGGAGATCCTGCCTTGAAGGATATGCTCCCCTCCTGAGGGAGACGGAGCTAAGGTGAAGGGGATGGAGGAGGGCTGCAACAAGTTGCAAGGCGTATATATATGCCGAATTTTGTGCAATTGCTCCTGTTTGAATGCAAAAAACGAAAGGTTTGTGATCGGTTGAGAGAACAGGGGGCGGGATCTGCAATGACTCGGGAACTAGAAGAGCATAGATGTATGAGAAATAGAAGGGGAATGTCGTCTCCTGATTTAACTTTTGCTTTAGCTACATAACTACGTAGATTGGATCATTCATTTGAACCTGTACCATGTACATTTTGTCATCAGCAATCTCTAGTGGCTTGAGTTGAATCTACCATTATAGTTATATCATTTTCAGATGACAGTTACTATCATTTGATACTTTCCCAAAAAGTGCACCAGCATACAATTATTAATATGGGAAATGATCTGTTTAATGGAGAAATATGTGGAGGTCTAAACCACTTCTACATTGTGGTCAAACGTAACTTTATAGGGACAATGCGTATATCACATTTTAATATTTAATCACTTTGCTAATTTTCTGCAATTATCATCACCTTTCCTGTAATTATCTCCTCCTATGGTTTTTGAGGGATCAATACCAAACTATTTCAGTGCAATGCACTTCTAATTGTATAGAGTAAACATTGTGTACTTTTTTTAAGTACATTTTTATACGATTATTTACTATGGAAAGTGAATGGGGCAAAGTCGCTGAAATCAACCAAACCTGAACACCTGGAAGTTGTCACATTAAATACACACATGGAAACCGGAAGTAAGCGGGTTTCCAAAAAGTGTAGTAGCCGCTGTGAACACAGGGTTCGCTATAACTCGCGGTCCAACCTAAACGGCCCCTACCCTGGCAAACAGGGTAGGGGCCCTGTTGGCCAAAAATCGGAAACTAGGTATCAGAGCCTTATTCGAAATGCTGAACATTTTTGCCTCAAGGACCCATAAGGCCGCCTGGATAGATGTTTATGTACCTTTTAAAGATTTGGAAAACCTTGAAAAGATCTTGAGAAATTACCTCAAAACCCAAATGACAAAACATTTGGTACGCATGCTTATGAGCTACCATATTCAATCAATTACAAGTCTGATTTAAAATAGCCCAGGGACCTCAAACTTGGTAAGCACTTTAAGTAGATAAGATGATGTGGAAAGTTTGGTTTAGATAGCTGAAAGAATGTCACGTTTTTGTAATTGTTTTTGTAGTACTTTTCCATCTTGGGGGAGCAATTGTAACAGTAACAATTTACTGCTGTATTGTCCCCGAGGGGCAATTTGGTTTACAAACAGTAGTCAATCTATTTGATTTGGCCCTCTTATGGAAAGTGCAGGAGTCGAAACTCTGCATGAATACGGTGTAGTTGGTTGCTAAACATGGCCACGATTATTCAAGTTGGTGCCAATAGTCTTTTGGTAAAGTTTAACAAAGTAAACCAACAGATTATTGCACAATTTAAAATTGACTCACTGAAAGATTAATACTTTTGTTTTTGTGATTAGTGTACGTTAAAACCCCTCAATTTTCAGTGTTCAGTGTTGGCATCAAATGTAATTGTGTCATCCAGGATGGTGCCCATGTACCTGCGTTGCCTTACTGTCTCCACAGCTATACCATTGATAATAGTTGGTACCAGGACAGGAGGGTTTCGGTGAAAAAGCGATGAGCATCTCTTGTCTTAGAGACATTGAGTTGCAAACATAAGTAATCACACCATTTTATGACATTTTCCAAGACTGAACCATGGCCCACCTCATGGTCCTTCAGAAGCTGACAATCACCACATCATCAGCAAACTTGGTTGTGACCTTGACTCAAACATACTCTGGCATTGGTGTCAAGCACAGAAAACAAAGGCTGCACAACGCACCCCTGGGGTGATCCTGTAGAACGCACCAGGGCCTCAGACTAACGCGGGTTCTCTGTGACCTCATTGTCAGGAAGTCCACCAGCCAACATATAATGCCAAAGTCAATGCCAGATATTTCAGAAAGCCTGCGAGCTAGAATATTGGGCTGCACTTGTAAGCTGATGAAAAATTAACAATCATCTCACCCTCCAGGTTCTCCACAAAAAACAACAACAATATTGATGTGGCATCCTCTACTCCCTTTCTTTCTTGAAACACAAATTGGACTGTCAAATACACATAAGCTCCTCTTTACAATTCCTTCAAAACCTTTCATAACTAATGAGGTAAGTGCCACCGGGCGATAATCATTCAACAGCTTTGGTGATGGAACATTGACCACTGGAAAAACCATGGAAAACCCATAACATGGAAAGAAGCCATTCATCCGATCCAGTTTCTAAGCAGTTGGCTGCTAATTGGCAGTCAGGCCAATTTATTTTCAAATCTAATGCACGACAGACGAGTCGTGCTTCAAAACATCCATGTTAAAGATCAAAAATCCACGTTAAAGATAAAACAAACAACACAACTACTGCTGCTTGTTGCTGCAACAGGATCAGTGCCAATTCAAATGGTAGCAATTGTAGTACTTTTCAAAATGGCTGCCGTATAAGCGATAATATTTATACACAAAACACAACCACAAACATGCCTTCTTCAAAATGTGCGCGCGCGCGCACGCACACACACACACACACACACACACACACACACACACACACACACACACACACACACACACACACACACACACACACACACACACACACACACACACACACACACACACACACACACACACACACACACACACTTTCACCAACACAATTGATACTGCAAAGAAGACAGGGCTTTCCAGCGCAATACAATGCTCTCTTATAAGGTCAGAGGATAATGGATGTTCTAGTTTCATGGCTTTTATTCAATCAAAGTATTCAGCTATTTTATTACCAACCTATTAATCAACCTCTGTGACCTTGGGTAGCCGACAAGTCTATTAATGCCATGAGCGTTAGCTGTTGCCATGTATGTATGTGATTATGGTATTTATGGGAGTATCCATGTGTTTTTTGGTGCAGGTGTGTGAGCATATAATCATGCACGTGTAATGGATTGTATATTCAGTAGTCATGTCCAGGCACGTTTTTCTATGATGCTAATTGTAATATTACTGTTTTTTAGTGTGTGTGTGTGTGTGTGTGTGTGTGTGTGTGTGTGTGTGTGTGTGTGTGTGTGTGTGTGTGTGTGTGTGTGTGTGTGTGTGTGTGTGTGTGTGTGTGTGTGTGTGTGTGTGTGTGTGTGTGTGTGTGTGTCAGACAGGTTTGTGGACACAGTGTGTTTGCTGTATCTGTTTTTAAAGGGATTTGTCTGCAGTGTGTAAAGCTTTATCATTGAGAGGGAATGAGGTCTTCTTATTTGCTTTGACAGGGCAATGAGCCACTGAGACAAGATGAAACATATTTATTGTGCTGCAGGCCGACGTGTGTGTGTGTGTGTGTGTGTGTGTGTTCCATGCTGATCTTCTCCGGCCATTTCAGTCTGCTGGACACACACACACACACACATACTTTTTCTCTCTCTGGAGCTATCATGGCTTGTGTGCTGACAACATAATTGGCTGGGCTGGCCTTTCAATTCAGTACTGTTTGATTGCTGTGGGCTAGCTCACCCTCTGCTCTGTTAGCCCCAGCTGCTAATAATCCAGCAGAGACAGACAGAGGCACTGGCAACCCTTTCCCTGTTTATCGCTGCCTGTGAATGCCATTCAACATTGGGGATTGGGAATGAGATAAAAGGAAATCTTTTTTGCATTATAATCTTGTTGGAGAGTGGGTTCATCTTTTGCCTTCTTTATACATTACAGCCTTTCATTGTTTATTCTTCTTGTCTGCATTTGTTTTTCCCCTTTTCACATTTAACACAAACGATCTGAAATAAACCTTTACCTTTCAATGCATTGGTCAAATTTTCAGTTGTGTATTCCTTTTACACTTCCTAAATACCTGTATTAAAATGGCAGACAACGAGTGTATGTTGGCCAGAAAGTAATCTACACATTCAGGGTTTAATAAGTTTGACAAAGAGCTATCCTATAAGAGGACATCCTTGGCTGATGTCAAAAACTAGTTTTAAAGTCACTGTGTCTTGTGCAAGCACAAAATTTAGAAATGGCAGCCCTCATGCAGTTATAAAGCTAGGAAGCTAATGACAATGGTAAGTTGATTGACTTGGTTCTTATCGCAGGTGCATTTTAGACAAGCGGACTGTGAGGTGAGTTCATGGGGATTAGAGTGAGCATCCTATGCCGGGTGTGTATGTCAAGGCATTTTCTCCTCAGTAGGGTTTGTCACAAAGCTGCTGCCCCTGTTGCTTGGTCAGGATCTCCCTGTATTGCCCGAGCAAGTACAGAATACTGCCTGGTGTGACATTGTTACCCGTGCTAAAACCAAGCAGACAGAACTGCCAGAAGGGGATTCTCTGGAGCAGATGCCTTTTTATAATTACGAAGTCAGTGCTGAACCAGTGGGAACCCAGGAGGAGAGGTGTGAGAAGCGGAGACAGCTGTAAACCTAATTCAGCAGTCAAGAGAGGAAGGGTTGGCGCCCCCTGTTCTGTCAGAAGCAGGTGACTAAGCTTAGCAACCGGGTGCTGACCCTACTATGGCGCACTAGGTCAGGAAGGCAGAGTGGTAGCTGTTTTGTCCCAGCCTTAGGTAAGAAAGTCTTCCTAATCTTGTTTACCGCCAAAGTTAAACCTACTGTAGGTGCTGTCCTAACAGTCAGATGTCTGGGGGAAGACGTAGGAGGAGGAGTACGAGGAGCAGTATTTCCCCAGTGTGAAGCAGGGCTTGAAGGTGGACCTGAGTCATCGAACACTCTGTGACATGGCGCTGCGCGATCGTCACTCGCACAGGCGTGCTGACAGTGCCTTGGACTAAGCGCCACGGCATGAAAGCCGACAGACAAGGACAGTTGCGCATGTTTTGTTTGTAGTTGTACTCGGTGTTCACTATGTACTCCCTGGTCACCAAGCACGTTCTAAATGTCATTAACTGCAATAATCTCACATGTCAAAGATCATTCAACTCACTGTTTATTTGTAGCCGGCACAATATAGAGATAAGTGTGAACACCGTGGCTATTTGCGTTGATGATCATTTTGGTTCATCTTGTTTTCATTGCTCATATCCAACCACTAGCAGTAATCAGTAATGTCCCAACTTCAGTCATCATACTCACCACAGTTCTCCTGCATTGAGGGCCTCATTGCATTCCCTGTATTTATATCACGGGATCGCGCTGGGTTAGGCCATCACAGTAAAGGGATAGGGGTGTTTCCTCTTCTTGGACTTACATGTGTGACATGTAGGTCATTGCAGATACTGAGAGAAAGGTAATGGAATTATATTATATTTCAACTATATATTATAGGTGAGTGCTCACTGTTAAAGTATGTGAATGTTATTAATTGATTTCTGTTTGATGTTGGTTTGGCTTATGGCAGTGTTGGGGGTGAGTTAGGAGACTGCTAGAGGATAGTCTTGTGGGTAGCTGTGCCCAGGGGGACAGGCTTGTAAACACCTTCATGATTGTACTATTGTGTTTGTCTTCATGTGAAGATGTATGTGAGATCTGCAAAAGCATTTTAAATCAATAACATCAAATGCAACTCCAACGCCTTCTCGACGTCAATCGAGCGCCTGACACACGGAACCCTGCGACACACTCCAGCAGCAGGATGAGCTGCGCAGGGTCCTTCCTGGTTGCCTCTTCGTGGATAGAGAGAAGATAGAGGAGCGCCTGGGTAAGGTAAGGTTCCTGAGCACTCTCGACCTCTGCAAGGGGTGTGGCCACTTGCGGCTGACCGCCGTGAGGTCACTACTTTTGAGACACCCTTTGGACGGCATGGACCATGGACACCATGCAGCCTTCCAGAAGCTCATGGACAGAGCCGAGGGGTACGGAGACATTCACAGCTGCTTACCCTGATGACATCGTACACAGCGGCAGCTGGGGAGAGCACCTGCAGCGTCTGGTAGAGGTGCTGACCGGGATCAGAGGCCGGCTGGCTTGACAATTCCAGGGAAATGTGCTTTGGCAAAGCAGGAAACGTTGTACCTGGGCTATGTGCTGGGCAAGGGAGTGAGTCATCCTCATTTTGGCAAGTTGGCAGACAGACCAACCACAAAGAAGCAGGTGTGCTCCTTTTTAGCTCTTGTCGGCAGGTATCGGCACTTCATCCCCAGCTTCTCGGAGTGAGCCTCAGTTTTGACCGCCCTGACAAAGAAACACCTCCCGAACAGACTCCACTGGACTATTGCATGCACGGCAGCTTTTCAGGACCTGAGGGGACACTCTTTGCCATCGGCCTGTGCTGCTTAGCCTTGACTGCTTTGCCTTGACTTTGAAAATACCTTCACGGTGCGAATAACTTATCGGAGAGAGGTCTTGGGGCTGTTCTTTTGTGAGGGGATGCAAGAGAGCTGCAGCCAATTGCCTATTTCAGCCGAAAACTGCCACGAGAATGTTACTACTCAACTGTGGAGAAAAAGGGTCTCGCGGTTAAGTGGGCTCTTGACTCTTTTAGATTCTACCTGTTGGGACGGTAAGGTAAAAGGTAATTGTAGAGACCGATCACCGAGACATGGCTTAGTGTTAGAAAAGGCTCTAATGCCATGATTACACACCGCTTTCTGGCCATTCAGCCATTTGACTTAGACATACGCTACAGGGCCGGGAGGCTGTACTGCAGACTCCTCTCCCTAGGAGGCCAGAGGGTGTCTGAAGGGGGGGCAGGTTGTCGCAGGCTCAATGCAGTTATTTCGTTTTGCACAGTTTTTATTTTCTATTTTTTAACAAATATAAATAAAATGGGCTATTTCTACCAATCCTGCCTCCCTGCTGATTTAGGTCTGGTCACAAGTCCATCCATTACATTCACCAAGATGTTTAATGCATTTGGAAAATAGCTGGTCTTATGGGTGTAAACCTTTGCATTAGTTTGGTTAAATAGAAGCAGTAAGTCAATGCACATAAATACTTTGAAAAAAAAACATTTATATATATATATATATATATGTGTTTCTACTTGACAAAGTTGCAAAATAAAACTGCACCACACCAAGCAAACCCTGCAACACAAACATATATATTATATAATAAGAATTAAAGTACACAGTTAAAAGTTATTTAAGTAATTAGACTCTCGAAAGTGTCTCAACCGAAGTGAAAAGACAGTGAATAGGAGCCTAATATTTACATTTAGCAGACGCTTTTGTCCAAAGTGACAACCATTCATACACATATCGACGGCGGTGTCAACCATGCAAGGCGACAGCCAGCTCGCCGGGAGCAGGTACGGTTAGGTGTCTTGACTTGACTTGTCTCGACACTCAGCTAGGAGGAGCCTGGGATCGAACTAGCAACCTTTCGGTTACAAGTCACGCCACTCTACCTACTGAGAGCGGGACACACACTAATAGGTAGACAGGGAGATGAATAACAGTATGCACAAATAGTGCAGTAAGCTATTTATCATTATAGGAATGGGTGACGCTATATACACAGCAGGCATTTGTCTGTTTGTCTGGTTTGTATTAGCCATTATTAGATCATGTATTAGCCATTTAAGAGACTAGGTGGTTTAGAAAATATTCATAAAGAAGATCTATTAATTAAAAAGTTTGTTTAATGATTCCAAAATGATATGGGCAGGTGAAAGATGAAACAGGGTTAAGATCTCAAAAATACCCAAAGAAGGATAAAAAGCAACGCTCAAAGACTTTATTATTTATTTTCTTTGAGCCATATACGCATGTATGTGGCTGGAAAATGTGTGTCCCCATACAAAAATATCCCTGAAAAATCCTGTTGTCTGTATCACATGATAAGAACAGTAGTATTTCCTACATAAGCATGGTGGGGTTAACGTTACTTTAAAGAAAAAATAACTAGAAAGTGAAGTAGACTCCATATAATAGATTTACATTCATATCCATATAATATACAAATAAAAGGCAGCAGAATTAGCGAAAGCATAAGGTGTAATGTGTATTGTATTTTACACATAGCAGAAGTGCATATAGAGAAGTGTGTGGTAAAGTTGTAAACATTATGTTAATGTTGAGAATTGTTCATGATAGTATTGTAAAAAGCATAAGATATATGATAATAACAAGAATATGTTAATATACTAATATATTTATTTTAAGTTAAGGTAAGCAATCTGGAGAAACCAGCCAGAATAAGCTAGATTTTGAAAGCCACTAAAAAGTCTCATTGTTTTTCCAGGGACAGTTCACATTTATGGTGGCCTGTCCCAGGAATTGTCCCCATTTTAAATAAAGTAAATACAAACCTCGGGAAGGAAAAGGAGGAAGAGGCGCATAGGGAGGAAGGAAGAAGAAAAAGAGTAGCCATAGAGGAAGGAGTGTAGCGTGAACAAGTGGAAATGAAGAGGAGTACAGGGAGGAAGGATTGTAAAATCATGCAGAGCAAGGAGAGCAGAGGTGCAATGCCTCTCTCTAACAAACACAAATGTCATTATAATTAGCAAATGCAAAAATAATTGTCATTTATATGTCCTGTAGGCCAGGATGAAACTATGGTTCAGTGCACTATCTGCCATGTGGATGGAGAGCTACACAATAAGAAAAGACAAGCCTGAACTGCACATGTTAAATCTGTTAGTATCACTAGGGCTGCAACGATTGGTCAATGAATCAATCAGCAAAAGATTAATCTAACGTCATTGATTAATCGTTGAAGTAATTTATAATGTATAAATAAACATTTGCTGATTAATGGTGCAGTTCAATTGACATATTTGGTTCATAGATCATTATACAATTATCTTTGCTTGTCAGATTATGCAAGCACATTTAAGACAACACTTTGGACTCTGGTGACTTGTTAAATCAATCGACATTGAAATTAAATGTTAGATGCAGCCCTAAATGACACTACATTTTTGAAAAATGTTGAGCCATCAGCAAATGAATGCAACAGCTGTGCAGGAGGGTGTATTTGCTTACCATACGGTGCGCCAAAACCACAGCTTCAGGTCCATGGTCGGCACAGCTGAATAGAAACCTTTATGAGCCCAAATATCCTTAGCACCTAGGATGTCTACCTTAGCAACTGGACCTAGACCAAGTAGAGTTTGTGTCCCTTTCCATAGATGCATCTAATCATTGACATTTGCAATTGCTCCCAATCCTGGTCAGGTATTGGAAAATGTATGATGACAGCACCTTAACTGTAACTAAACTCCAAGATTTTGTGGAGTTGAAATGGGAAACAGCGGAACAACTCGCAAGTGACATTATGACTGTTATAACAAAATATCACTGAGAAGAAAAGGTTGTGGCATTGTCAACAGACGCCACAAACACTCTAGAGGACTAAATAGGATGGGGAGGGTAAATGTCCACAATAAAGTAAAAACTGCATTGCAGTGGGAAATGATTGGCCTTAGAGTGTCCTGCCTACATCGTCCATAACACAGCAAAAACAGCTTTGGATACAATCCCTGTTGATTACTTGCTCACAAATATATATATATATATATATATATATATATTTTTTTTTTCATACATCTACAGTGAGGGTGGAAAGACTAAAGAGCTTTTGTGAATTTGGTTCCCAGGAATATCACACTGGCATCCTGGCAACAGTAATGTCCTTGCTCCTTGCCCGAGAAAGAGTGTTAAACAATTTTGAGATGTTGAAATCGTTTTTTCTTTCTGAAGAAAAATGCCCTGTAGTCCTGGGAAGAATATGTGAGGACCCATTGACTGAGTTTTAGCTGGCTTTGGTCCATTGTAACCTGATGATATTTCATGATTTGAGGTCAAACTGAACAAAAGAGACTTTGTCACTTTGTGCCAGTATTGGTCAGAGGGCTTCTAAGAGAGCTGGAGGAAATGGAGAGATTACACGGGATGGGGTTTAACAAAACATCAGAATCCTGTGTCAATACAGCCTTCCCATATTGTAACTTGCCCACCTTGCCCCCCAGTTGAAAGAATGTTCACCAAAGTGAACAATATGGGGACAGCGGCGGGAGCAGGTGAACTGTAGAGAAACGGCTCCTAGTGAAGACGGCATCTCGACCTCCCCTGCCAGGAGTTCATGGAAATGTTGGTCGAGAAGACAGCAGTCCTTAAAAAGATTCAGTCTTCCGAGAGATATGCGTATTAGGTTGGGGGTGTCATGTTATCACCAGCGCATTTTCGTCTTGTGTCGTATGCTTTGATTGTCATGTTTATGTTCTTCCCTTCTGATCTCTCTTCAGTCTAGCCAGCTAGACTACCAAGAGTGGAGCAGAACAGAGAAGATACATCCACAATTAAACAAAGCATTGTTTGACTATTTTATTCATGTTAATTGTTATTGTAAACTTTAGTAATACATAAAAATTAAATAAAATGTTAAACGTGTTATAGTACTATAGCAATATTAGGTTTACCTATACTGGTACCAACACTGATAACCTGCACCATACTTAACTAAAGTAATTCATTTAATAAGGTAAACATATCTCAAACTGTAAATGTCCCCTTATTAAATATTAGAAATATTGATATGGGATATTTTGTGGATACTTGAATCCCCGTTTTTCATTTGAGAAATCTGGTCACATTATACCAAAGGCAAGCCAGAGCTGCCCTGCAGAGCTTATGGCAAACATTATTTTAAGAGGCCTACGTACTGGACCATGGAGTTTGCTGAAGTACAGTTGGTAGTTTGGCAGACAGAGAAATCCCAGGGAGTAGCTCAACTTCACTGAATACTGACCATCCCTATTAAACTATATATATATATATATATATATATATATATATATAGGGTCCGAGATAAGTTATTAACAGCTACAAACAAACAATTCCCTCAAATAAACAGCACTTGAGCCATTAAATGTACAGCTGAATACCTATACATAGTAAAATGGGTTTATTGGAATTCTATTTTTGGTGTTTTACAGAGCATGGATCTATTTGTTATATTGATTACACTTGTGGTAGGCTTTTGTTGTCGCCCATTTCTCCCACATGACCTGAATGCGACATTTACAGGATTCAAAGCTCATGGGGCCATGCTGTGTTTTCTCTCTAGAGCCAACACTCTGTCGCATGGAACATTGACTAGATAACCTGCCTTTTTTCTTAAAGCCTAATTTATATATTTTTTGTTAAATGGTTACTGAAGTTGGTACCTAAGAAATCAAGTAATTACAAAGGATTTCACACTGGCAGCAGTGAAGTTGAAATCAGGAGTTTGGTCCAAACCTGTGGATACAGGCAGGTAAGAGACTCTGCAGTTTGGCCATTATGAGACTGTGATTACCCCTGGTTCAGGTGAACGTTTGATGTTTTGGTGAGGTATAAAACGCTGTGGGAGTGTGTGTGGATGATGGCTGTTTTAAGCAGCCTCACCTGGCCCGAGTCAGACTGATTGGAGTCTGGAGCTGGGTGGGGCTGCACACCTGTTGCACATTGAGCAATCAGTGTGCACAGGTTAAACCAGCCATCACCACACACACACTGAGAGAGAGAGAGAGAGAGAGAGAGAGAGAGAGAGAGAGAGAGAGAGAGAGAGAGAGAGAGAGAGAGAGAGAGAGAGAGAGAGAGAGAGAGAGAGAGAGAGAGAGAGAGAGAGAGAGAGAGAGAGAGAGAGAGAGAGAGAGAGAGAGAGAGAGAGAGAGAGAGAGAGAGAGAGAGAGAGAGAGAGAGAGAGAGAGAGAGAGAGAGAGAGAGAGAGAGAGAGAGAGAGAGAGAGAGAGAGAGAGATCTCCTACATGGCAGCATGGAGTACCATCTGTATGTATCATTCTACGCAACCTTTACAATAAACCGGTTTAACATCACCTCCCTGTGTCCATTTGTTTGGAGGAGCCCGAGGAAAGTCACCTAGGTGGAGTATGGCAGCCACCTAGGTGGCGTGTAGTAGTGGACTATGCTACAAACGCCATTATGTATAAAACGCCTGCACATAGCTTAAAGGGATTTTCCACATCAATGATATGACATTTTTGATATGCATCTCAAAATCAGCTAATAGAAGCCCCCTGACTGTTTCATGTAGTTGCTTCTTCCTCAAAGTCCCAAATGTCTTCAGCGTCGCCATAGAGAGTGGCCTGCGTGGCCATGTGAGGGTGTGAGGGTGTGAGGGCTAATTGGTCAAATTACACAACCCGTTCAATTTGCTTGAATGAATAGAAGGACATTTATATACTGAAATTAGGGACGATTGCAATGGATTCCATGGAACATAATTAGATTCTGATGCTTAATGCACACCTTGATAAACCTTCATAATATAATTAGAAGTAAATTACTAATTTCGGTTGTCCATCACTATAATTGTCGAGAACAAAAAAGCATGGCAAGATGACGATGCCAAACAATGTAAATCGACATACACCCTTGAGAACCAGGCCACAGGAATATGCATACAAAAGGTACGATTTAGCAGGCAATGTTTAAGGACTGGAGTGAAGGACTTCTTGTTTACTGTGCTCTCCGATGCAGACAGGTTGGGGCTAGAAAGTAAACAAGTCAAATGAGCTTGTGTCCTGTTACTTAGTGACAACAATAGCCTAATGGCAGTTTAACTATGGCAAGACTACAACATTTATAAATAAATAGAGCTTAGCTTTTTTCAATAATTACAATAGAAACCTAATAGCCCACATTACAATACACACAGCTTTACTATATATATATATATATATATATATATATATATATATATATATATATATATATATATATATATATATGCTCTCTCCATATGTTGTTGACAGTTCAGTGAAGTGTCGCTGCTAACATAAAATATATGGCTTCATCTGTCTGCAGAACTACCAACTGTCCTCCCTCAGAAACATCATCCTGTACATAGTCTTCATGGACAAGATTGCCCACCATAAACTCTGCAATCTGGATTCAGGGCAGCTCTGACTTGCCTCTTTAAAGGTATCTATCTCATGCGCTTGAAAATACAAATGATTTACTTTCTGAAACAGACACATTCACACGCCAGTGTCACCATAACCTGCACGTGACGAGCTGTGTGGCTCTAAGTACATCACATGATCAACGACATAGCCGACCAGATAATAAGTAAGCTAAACAACACAAAATACACGCACACTGACAATATTGTTCACACTCATGCAACTCACAGTCAACGGGCTATGGTAACCCTTGTTATTCCCGTCAACGAACACCTTATTGTTATTACCGGTACCTTACAACTGTATGATGTGTTGACCATTTCTCCTGCAATGATATGACGTTACATGTTTGAAACACAAACATCCATGCACAGTGTCAACGTAACCTACGCACCACATGCACTTGGCCTGCTGAGATGAAGGACCCCTGACCTGGTCTCCTGCTGAGATGAAGACCCCTAAGCAGTCCTGATGTGCCAGATGTGAACATCATATAGTCATTGCCTGTTTATGAGAACGGTGCATATTGAGTACATTCATTAATAAATCAAAACAAAGTAACAAAGGAAGAATATATGTGGGGGCAGGGTGTTCCATCCTATTATGGGTCCCACATTTGGCAACATTTAGGTTTTTTGTTAGAGAATTATGATTTGAAGTGAATATAATTTCATAAATACAGGTTCACTTCCTCTAAGGCTTGATTTCCCTTTTAAAGATACTCCAGGTTCGATTTTAGAGTTTTAAAAAAGAGAGCAGAAAAGACATGAAGAGAGCAAGATTTTAAAACTAAACGACCCAAAAAATGTCCCCTCCATATCTGCTTCTATGGGGTCCAAACAAGGTCAGAATGCAGCATTAATATGAGATAAGACTAAGACTATTTGATGCATTTTGCACAAAACGTATGTATGGTGTAAAAAGAAAATAATGATTGACTGTAGGTGTGCTTATTGACTGTAGAATGATTATACATTTGCTGGTTACTGGCTGGCGTTGTAATGGGGATGTGTGCTGCCTGTCTTGAGTAGAACGAGTCAAATATGGCAAGTACTGAACTAACTCCGCAAACCCCTCCGCATGTAAAACAAGAGGCCACAGGGAAAGGAAAGGAAAAAAAGGATTACACAAGAAAGAGTTTGGTAAACTCAAAAACATTGTTTTGATTCCAGATGCTCCCTCCTTCCTTATGATTATCCGCCATTGTGAAGTGTTGTATTTCACACACCTGTGATTGACAAGGGAGGTGGATTCTCCAAACCAATCAAAGAAGAGGTGCCATGATGGGTCAAAATGGAGCTGGTAGTGATCTTAAATGGAAATGGTCTCATAGAAAGGCAGGGGCGCTGGCCACTTGAAACAGATGTTCTCCCAGCGCATTGCACTCATTAGCAGCTGATGGATGGCTGCCATTTCTAACTAATTAGCCTCAAATAAGAGCTCTTGAATCTCACCTACTGCACCTTTAATGGGCAATCATTTTTCTTGGCACTTATTATATATTCACTACAGATACACCCCCCCACAGAGACACACTCACACACACACACACACACACACACACACACACACACACACACACACACAAATGTGTTATTTCACATGAAAACCTTTATTTATTTATTTTATGATAAAATCATTAGTTTAGTGTAATTCATGGCAGCATCAGTTACAATTCTTACTTCACCCCCGTTCAAATGAAAGAGAGCACACCCGTGTGTGTGTGTGTGTGTGTGTGTGTGTGTGTGTGTGTGTGTGTGTGTGTGTGTGTGTGTGTGTGTGTGTGTGTGTGTGTGTGTGTGTGTGTGTGCGCGCGCGCGCGCGTTTCAGTCTGCTCTAAAGAAAGCATTGACATTTAATCACAGCCATAACCTATTGAGGGAAAGCAAACGAGAAAGAGAAGGAGAAAGAGAAGTGGCTGAGTGGCAGTGGAAAGACACACAGATAGGACAGACAGAAATGATGGACATAAATAGGCTGACGGAGAAGCAGAGCTGTGAGCGGGCCAGACATAATGGGTAGTCGTGTATAAACCAAAGCTAGACTGAGTGGAAGACAGCGTGAAGTGAACTAAAGGCCATAAGTGGGACAGCGGAAGCCAGAACATCAGGGGTAAACCATGCGCATTTGTGTGTATGCTGTAAAACAACATTAAGCTCTGCAAAGTGTTGCAAAATTCATCAGGTTTGCGTGTTCAACAGGGCTGAACTTAATCCTGCTATGCTGTCTTCTTCTATGTACCACAGCATTTAGATATGAATATAGAATGACTTCTCACCAGACGCAGAAATGTCAAGATAGAATGTCTAACGAAACACACACACACACACACACACACAGGCATTCACAGTCACACACACAGGCATTCACAGTCACACACACACAGTCACACACACACACACACACACGCTGATGAAAAAAACGTTATTTCAAATCTGCATTCACTTTGAAAATAAGCGTAAGCTGACGGATGTACAGTTTTTTAGGCTCACCTTTGTCAAACACATGTTGAATCCTACTTGAACACTAAACATACTCACAAGTACACACACTCTGGCTGAACAATGACAAAGGCACAGCCAGAAATGCAGAGAAAAAAACTAGAAAGAGAGACAGAGAGTTAAAGCCGGGTTAGGTAAAGATGAAAAACAGAGAGCATTGTGGGAGGGAAAAGGACAGGGTCTGTTGTAAAATGTTAACAAACCCTGGCTCTTCTCTTCCATTATATTCGCCAATATATCAAGAGGCCATTGGACTGGAGAGGTGTCAGGCAGGCTGACAGAGTCAGAGCAGAGAAACAAGAATATAATTAACTGAGTTAGTAGAGGACGACAAAAGTGTGAAATAGCAATATAGCTATCTATCTAAATCCATCAATGAATCCAACACACCTTTATTCTGTGATGCATTTTACTACTACATTAAGAACAAAACATTGTACAACTACTGCTGCTGCTGCTTATTAGTATTAAATGCTTTACTATTAGACAATGGTTTTATTTTTATAGGCCTATTTACATTATGATTTTGGAACTGTACAGCAGATTTAGAAAGTCCTTAAAAAAACACTTCCTGTACAAGAAATCCACACTTGATTGATATGTGATTGCTACTCTTTCAGAATTTGTTCCAGCAATGTACTATCAGTCTCTCTTATTGTAATACTTTCATCCAAAACAGCTTGCAATTTATTCAGAAACACGTCAGGGAGCAAGTAAGGGTTAGGGATTAGGATGACTTGTCATGATGTGGACATTGAGAGTTAAACCCAGAACAAGGCCGACGTTTTGGTTGTAAACCCCTACTAGAACCCTTACTAGAAGGTAAAACCTTTCTGGAGGTAAACCCTTACTAGAAGTAAACTCTTTCTGGAGGTAAACCCTTATTAGAAGGTAAACCCTTTCTGGAGGTAAACCCTTACTAGAAGTAAACTCTTTCTGGAGGTAAACCCTTACTAGAAGGTAAACCCTTTCTGGAGGTAAACCCTTACTAGAAGTAAACTCTTTCTGGAGGTAAACCCTTATTAGAAGGTAAAACCTTTCTGGAGGTAAACCCTTACTAGAAGTAAACTCTTTCTGGAGGTAAACCCTTATTAGAAGGTAAAACCTTTCTGGAGGTAAACCCTTACTAGAAGTAAACTCTTTCTGGAGGTTAACCCTTATTAGAAGGTAAAACCTTTCTGGAGGTAAACCCTTACTAGAAGTAAACTCTTTCTGGAGGTTAACCCTTACTAGAAGTAAACCCTTTCTGGAGGTAAACCCTTACTAGAAGTAAACTCTTTCTGGAGGTTAACCCTTATTAGAAGGTAAAACCTTTCTGGAGGTTAACCCTTTCTGGAGGTTAATGCTTACTAGAAGACTAAACCTTTTGGGAGGTAAACCCTTACTAGAAGGTAAAACCTTTCTGGAGGTAAACCCTTACTAGAAGGTAAACCCTTACTAGAAAATAAGACCGTTCTGGAGGTAAACCCTTACTAGAAGTAAACTCTTTCTGGAGGTAAACCCTTACTAGAAGGTAAACCCTTTCTGGAGGTTAATGCTTACTAGAAGGTAAAACCTTTCTGGAGGTTAACACTTACTAGAAGGTAAAACCTTTCTGGAGGTTAATGCTTACTAGAAGACAAAACCTTTAGGGAGGTAAACCCTTACTAGAAGGTAAAACCTTTTGGGAGGTAAACCCTTACTAGAAGGTATAACCTTTTTGGAGGTAAACCCTTACTAGAAGGTAAAACCTTTCTGGAGGTAAACCCTTACTAGAAGTAAACTCTTTCTGGAGGTAAACCCTTACTAGAAGGTAAAACCTTTTGGGAGGTAAACCCTTACTAGAAGGTAAAACCTTTCTGGAGGTAAACCCTTACTAGAAGGTAAACCCTTTCTGGAGGTAAACCCTTACTAGAAGACAAAACCTTTTGGGAGGTAAAACTTGACATACTCCTCAAAGTACAACTTCAACTGCTCTCCCATTCCCCTGGGGAGGGGGTGGGGATGCAGCTCTGAAGTGATAATGGCCAAGTTCCCCCCACCTCTCCCTCTCTCCCCAGCTCTCTGTGGATATACAGCCACTATGACAGGTCATTTGTTATCAAAATTGCTCTCACAACTCCCCGTTCTTCTTCTGCTGCACAGCTTTGAAACTCCCTTGCCCTTCTCTGCTCTCTTACTCATTCTTCTCTTCTTCATTTGCTCCCTTGCTTTCCACCTTTCCCTGTCTTGTGGTCCACTTCTCCAGTGCCCTCTCACCCCGCCTCTGCTATTGGTCAAAGCGGGGTAGGGCTTTCTGTCAGGTGTGCTGAGTGTTATTGACCATACAGGGACACTCACCCACATGGGACCCTGGCTCAAAAGGTGCACACACACACACACACACACACACACACACACACACACACACACACACACACACACACACACACACACACACACACACTGGTTTAAGTACTGGTTTATTTGTCACCTTTGATTCGATTTCAGAATTCTTGTCATGATAATTGACACCTTATAATATCTTTGGATGTCACTATGGATACATCTTTTTTATACATACATTTTCTTATTCTTAGTCAAGGGGAAACATTTAACCCGGAAAAAAATATTTGTATGTATAATTAGCTTGCGTCATAACCCTAGTTTACATAATTTATATAACCCATAGAATGAACATGATAATATTCAATAATAATTGTAAATATATATAATTGAGACAATAATATAACCTTCACTATCCTACACAAAGCCATCGGCCCAAAAGCGGCCCATCTTTTTCTGCAGGCTGGCAGCAGGACAGGCAGCCAACTACATAGCTGGATAATTACAGCTTGGGTAGTTTAGCATTTAAAACATGCACGTTAATAACATTTTGTGCATGTCTATAGTTTTTTTTTAATAACTGGTAACACTTACAATAAGGCTACTTTATTTAACCATTAATTAACGTTAGTTAATGGATTAATAATCATTATATAGCATAAGCATAGGGGTTAGGGTTAGTTGGTTTGACCCTAACCCCTATTCTAATGTGATTCTTTAATATTTAATGCTATTAAATCATGTACACATTAATACTTTAGTAAACACCATTAGTCATTTATTACTGGAATTTTAGTAAACTGTTAATTAACTGTTAGTAAATGCTCAGTATTGCATTAACTAATGTTAATTAATGGTTAATTAATGTACCCTTATTGTAAAGTGATACCAAATAACTGAATGAAGAAAGCGATGTTTTGAAACAGCTTCTATAAATTTGTAGCCGCTTGTACAAAATAAAAAGAGAAAATGACATAATTTGGTCATCTTGAAGTTAGAAATATAAAGAAATAATGCTAAAAGTGGAATGATGTGCATACTCAACTAGTAGAACTGCATTATTATAGGATAAAGGGATTGCCCCCCCCCATAACTGGGTAGTGTCTCCCCTTAATACACTAATTATTCGCCCATCTCTAAGTGAAGGTTTCTATTCCCAACCTGAGACTAACCATAATCCAACTATTCAGATTCTCTTTGGTAATTTATTTCATTCATTTAGTATGTACTAGTTTTATACTTTGGCAAGTCACCCACCCAGTCACACACACACATGCACAGACACACACACACACCCACCCCCCCCCCCCCCCCACACACACACACACTCACGCACAAACACACACACAGATCAAAGTGCTTGTACACACATTAACAACGTACACACACACACACACACACACACACACACACACACACACACACACACACACACACACACACAAACAACAGTAGTGTAATGGCGTCATCGCTCTCTGTCACTCTGCTGTTCCTACCTGTCCTCTCCAGCTCACTGGTGCTCCCATCCAGGAGCTCACTGGTGCTCATTGGTTTGGAGCTCACTGAGCTCACTGGTGCTCCCATCCAGGAAGTGCTCACACACACACATGGACACATGGGGGTTGGTCACCTTTGAAGTCTCTGCCTGAGTGCCTCCTGGGGTCTCAGCCATCAAAGTTGTTACAGTTATTGGGTGCACAGATTACCACACACACACACATGGCTGTGTGAAACACCATGGCATACAGAAGCCTGGGCTGTTGGGTGGCATTCAGCATGTTCTAGTCTCGAAGCTCCACAGAAAGTGGAGGACAAGTGAAGCCAGCCAGTGGAACCAGCAAGACACCCCAGTGGGAGGAGGAGGAGCCTCAGAACGTCGCAGGCTTTTCTTCTGTTGTTTTGGTCTCATGTTCTGATGCTATCGGGGGTCATCTAAATATACAACTCCCTCACTAGTTTATGCCATTTCTGCCACCATGTCTGGCACCAGTTTGGCCAGTGTGTGTGTGAGTGGGTTCATGCTGGCGTAGAGCTGTGGACCAAAGACAAGAGCAGCCACACCTCTGAAAGGTCATTTGAGTGACGCGGACAACAATGATCTTCAGACAATGTCCTTTAAGAGCCCGAGCGCATGGGGTGCTTCTGGTGTGAAATATTGAACCAAAAGGGAAATGAGGGACATGGTTCAGTATTTGCAACCAATAACACTTTGAGCAAGCTGTGAATGCATAGTGCAACTGCCTCTCTATATGTCACGCACAGACCGTCACATCCAAAGGAAACAAACACCTTGCCCGCGGTTAGTATTATGTTGTGTGTCTACCACTTACCGTGACGATGACTTTTATTCTATTGTTATTTGCTGCCACTAACACCTGCAAATTCCTTGTGCACAAAACAATTTTCAATATTTCTAAAAGGTTTTTCATTCCAGTTAAAATAACAAACCAACAAACTAAATGAGACAAAAGTAGTCCCCTGGAGTTTGAAACCCTTTCAAAACTCATCTCTGTTTTGATGTGGTGCGTGCTATTAGCAGACGTTCTGGTAGCAACAACAACGTTTTGTTCTGCAAGCACTTAAAAGCTTGTAAGGGTACAAACGGTATTGTAATCCACACTTCAGTTAGCCCAAAGAGTAGATCCACTGGATCAGAAAATCTCAGAACCATAGATAACGCTGTACCCACAATGCAACCTGCTTCCTACTGGCATCTCTCAACATACATAGAAATGTCTTATCAGAGGTACCTTCTGATCTCAAGAGGTAGATCATCCCTCCATGCATCTAATGGATGGCTCTGTTCAAACAGACAGGTGTTCCACACTAATGACGTTCTGGCCTGGGGTCAAGTTGCTCTCTGCGTGTTCTACAGCTCCTCGTATCTAGTATGTTAGATTCACTCAAGTTCTCTACACTCTCATCTCTGAAGACATGCAGGTCAGGCTAATTTGAGATTGTAAAGCCGCCTGTAGGTGTAAGTGTACAAATTCATAACCCTGCATTGACCCGGGCTGGATAGCATGCGGGGTACTTTTATTTAAAAAAGCTTAACCGAGGTTAAGGTCAACTGGTACCTCAGAAGGAACAGAGAGCGCTGGTAGAAAAAGTGGTCAGATCGATGGATGCACACCATTTACTGTAAGATTTTATTTTAATCTATATTTAAAAAATTTCTTCACTTTTGCTCACTTTTTTGCCTTTTTGTATTACACACAGAGCATAAATAATGTGTGTGTGTGGTTATGTATGTTTGCAATGTATATGTGTGTGCGCAACGTAAAGTATGTGTGCGCATGGGTGTTTTTTGTGTGTTATTTATGTGTGTTATTTATGTGTGTAATACATAGCGTGGCAATTGCCTCATCTTCATGGTTGTACTACCGCTATAGATTTGATGGGTGATGTAATAATTCATGGGTGATTAAATAGTCATAGCTGCAATCATCGTATGGCTTATTTACATGCCAGGCTAGGCCACAGATGTAATCATAGACTTAATGGTGTGTGGGCTCGTCTGCTGTCTCACCGCTTCACTTCCACAATAATCAGGATGGGCTTTAATTAAAAGCCTGAACAGACAATCAGACAAGGCTAGAATACAAATGTCCCTTTTTTTCAACAATACTAGTGTATTTCCATGGGTCCACCTTCATTCATTCTCTTCTCTCCACTGTTTAATTGTTCTCTCCGTCTTGAGCAGTGGGAGCTGTTTGCAGTGCCGAGCGTGTGGGAGCCAACACCTGGCTGGTTGTGGTCTGTCGGTGGGGGCCACGAGGCGCCCGTCTAACTGTCCAGCCAAATCTCCGGTGGCAGCCCCAGAACCAGGTCCAGATTTATGAGCTGTCGGGCCCCTTCAGAGTGAAGCAGAGCAAGCTAAGATGGTAGAACAACCAGAAAACATGGAACACAGACAAACAAGTCAAAACATTACATCCGCTAAACATTGGTACTTCAATGCTCATTGCTTACATTGGCCAGCAGATGTACTGTCCATATAAAAAAAAAAACATTGATAACATTATTCACACTACATTCAAACTAAATCATTACAACGTTTTCCGGCTGGCAAAGATTGAAGAAGTCCTTTGCAGACAAACTTTACTTTCTCTGTCTCCATGGAGACAGATAAATTTGATAAAAATAAATAATGCCCGCCTTGCTTTTCTGACTAATCACACACAATTTCCTTCATCTGCAGGGATTTTGGCAGTTATATAACCTTGGAGGTGCAAGAAGTGCCAACAAATAAGATCAGGCGAGGTATGAGTTGGTTCATTACATCATTTGCCAAACCTTGCCAAACTTCTTTCCCACATGAACTATGCTGACCTCTAATGTGACACAAATGGCCTTTGGCTGGTTTGTGTCACATTATGTATTATAATTATGTAATACACTGTGGGAGTGTGTGTGGATGGTGGCTGGTTTAAGCAGCCTCACCTGGCCTGAGTCAGACTGATTGGACTCTGGGGCTGGGTGGGGCTGCACACCTGTTGCACATTGAGCAATCAGTGTGCACAGGTTAAACCAGCCACCACCACACACACTCGGGGAGGAGAGCTCTTCGGCATGGCAGCACGGAGCACCGTCTGCCTGCTTCATCGTATGCAACTTTTACAATAAACCGGTTTTCAACATCACCACCCTGTGTCCAATTGTTGGGAGGAGCCCGAGGAAAGTCACCTAGGTGGAGTATGGGAGCCACCTAGGTGGCGTGTAGTAATGGACATTGCTACACACACATTATCAGGTGAATGCAGACCCAGCATCACCACTCAAAGACAACTGGAAGAAAAGGGATTCAATTCTCGTATTAAGAAGCAAATCCATATTTGCTTTGTTCTGTTAGGATCTCGGTGGCCAGTTCTCTTCATATTGTGTATTTCCCAAGGTTATGGTTGACAATTACATCGGATGAAAAGGTGTCTAGGATAGAATATGAATGGGTTTTGGCCATAGTTAGTGTGAGGCGGTCCAGGGAGGTCCCCCAACAACCAGCATGGACACATGGCGTACCTTTCATCCTTTTTGGTGGTGTTGCGTGATTACGTCTTTAAGTTATGCAGGTTTTTGTATTAATTCACGCCCCCTGCCACGCCCCCTTTTGTCTGATTGGTGTGAAAAGTAAATCAGTTCTTCCTTGGCCAATAACCAACCTACCAAACAAATCCGTTGCACATTCGTGCTCAACTTTGTGACACACCCTGCTGATGGACACACAGACAGACACACAAAACAGGACCTTCGGGGCGGAGGAACTGACGGACACCGAAAGGACCTGGTTGTTCAGCCTGGGATAGAGCTCATTTCTGTTGAATAGAAGATGTTATATTTAGCCAGTTTGGGGGTTGGAAAAACATGCCTGCTCCTAATAATGGAAGCAGGCGATGAGCAATTCACAAAATGGAGCAGCATATGACAACATAATAGCAATAACGGCAAATAATCCCTGGGAAATACAGACAGTAATCATATGCTTATTAGAAGCCTGGGGCGTGTCAATGTGTGTATTTTGAACTTAGCATCTGTTCCCATGACGATGAGCTGCAAAGGGGTTTGATTGAAGGCGGTTCTATATTGATGCCCTGTGCATCAAGCCACAGTCTTTCACGGTCCAAGTCAGGAGCCACTTCCAGTTAGACTGGAACAGTGGCTAGGCAGGTCACATTCCTCTCTGTAATGCTGCCGGCACACCTCATTTGCATGTGTAATCATTGCTTTTGTGAAGAGTCTTGAAAGTGTGTTTTTTGTTCCCACTGCGTCAACCTAATTGTGAACATGTTGAATCACCAGAGTTGACGGATAGATTGATCTCTGTTCACCAGAGTTGACGCATAGATTGATCTCTTTTCATTTCCTCGGCCCCTCAATGAGGCCCCGCACTCACCCCACCTCTCTTGCGGGGGTCCACAAAGCTTTGACCTCCTACTAAACTTGGGCTCTGGTCAGGGGATTTAATAGCTTGACCTGATTGGACCAGGCCCACAAGCCAGGCGACCTAGCTTTCTCTCCCATGGGGGAATAAGCCTCCCCTCCCATCCAGTGAGGACGGTCAGATGGCCCCCATCCAGAACAAGGCTTATGTGGCAGCTGGTCAACAAGCATGTATGAATTAACATGCAGAAACCACTCCTTTGTTCACCATGCCTACCAAGCTAAGCTTCTAGCACAGTAAGCTGCGTCTGTGGGAGGGGCTGTGAACTAAAAACCATCTTGCCGAGTAACGGACCTCTCTCTCACGGCCTCAGCTGCTGCTCAGCCTGGGCCGCGGGATGTACCATGGGCACTACGGCGGGCGCTACGGCGGGCGCTACGGCGGGCGCTACGGCGGGCGCTACGGCGGGCGCTACGGTGACTGGTGACCTGGCAATAGGGCTGTCGCTCTCCCATCTATTGGAGAAAGAGCTGGTCTTTCTCCAAATGTATGTATTGTGGCAGTTTGCGTCAGGCGGGGTTGCCTGGGTTGTAAACACAGACGACAGCAGACAGGGTGTGGGCAAAAGTAACGGGTTTATTCATAAAAGGGTGAGGACAAGGGGGGAGGGTGAAAGTCCAATGTAACTTCTTCCCGGTGCGGAGTAGGTCTCCTGGTAGGGCTTCAGGGGTGAGCTGGAGGCTGGGTGGAGGACAAAGGAAACCGGGGTGAGACACAGTAGGCAGCACACACAAAAACATCCCTCTCTCCTAGCGTCTCTACTCTCATAAGGGGGTTCCTCTTCAGGGCCAGTGGCCGCTTACTGTACTTCAGGAAGTTACCACAATCCTTCCTCGAGGGGAGAGGTTCTCCCTGCCTTTCTGGCAAGCCAACTCTCTTGTGGCCACATGGCCGGCAGGTGTTCCCCATTGGTAATCGTGGCCGTTGTCCATGGTGCTGCCCATGGCCGTTCTCCATGGTGCTGATCTCATTTTCCCCTTGTGGAGGGTCTTCTGCATCTAGGCCCTCCACAGTATATATATTTAGGTAATAGGTATCTTCAATATAAGACACCACTTCAAATGCCCTAATATATATTTCAGGACTGGCAATGACACTGGCAAACATTATGACAATGCAGAACTATTCCTTGACCAAATTAACCCCAATTATCACATTCATGTAATTATTCACTCATTCCTTATCATTCCTAGGCTTTTCTATGTAGAAAAAAACTCAAAGTCCATTGTATTCCTGCAAAGTTGGGAAATAAGGGTCTCCTTCAATTGGAACAAATTCTGTGTTCTCTGGCATGCTATCTAGCCCTGAATCCTCTTGTATTGGTCAAAGTAGACCACGGTCTTATCTAGCATGCTATCTAGCCCTGAATCATCTTGTATTGGTCAAAGTAGACCACAGTCTTATCTAGCATGCTATCTAGCCCTGAATCATCTTGTATTGGTCAAAGTAGACCACAGTCTTATCTAGCATGCTATCTACCCCCTGAATCATCTTGTATTGGTCAAAGTAGACCACGGTCTTATCTAGCATGCTGTCTACCCCCTGAATCATCTTGTATTGGTCAAAGTAGACCACGGTCTTATCTGGCATGCTATCTAGCCCTGAATCCTCTTTTATTGGTCAAAGTAGACCACGGTCTTATCTAGCATGCTATCTAGCCCTGAATCATCTTGTATTGGTCAAAGTAGACCACAGTCTTATCTAGCATGCTATCTAGCCCTGAATCATCTTGTATTGGTCAAAGTAGACCACGGTCTTATCTAGCATGCTGTCTACCCCCTGAATCATCTTGTATTGGTCAAAGTAGACCACGGTCTTATCTAGCATGCTGTCTACCCCCTGAATCATCTTGTTTTGGTCAAAGTAGACCACGGTCTTTTCTGGCATGCTATCTAGCCCTGAATCCTCTTGTATTGGTCAAAGTAGACCACGGTCTTATCTAGCATGCTATCTACCCCTGAATCATCTTGTATTGGTCAAAGTAGACCACGGTCTTATCTAGCATGCTGTCTACCCCCTGAATCATCTTGTATTGGTCAAAGTAGACCACGGTCTTATCTGGCATGCTATCTAGCCCTGAATCCTCTTTTATTGGTCAAAGTAGACCACGGTCTTATCTGGCATGCTATCTAGCCCTGAATCATCTTGTATTGGTCAAAGTAGACCACGGTCTTAACTGGTTAAGTAGAACTTTCATGTTAAGGTGAAATGTAGTTTGAGCTAATACATTAACATAGACCACAGTCATAAATATCTTTATTATATGGGCAGCAAGGATGTTTGAAAATAGTAAAAATAAAATACCAGGTAAAAGGATCCAGAAAAAGGCTATATAAGGTCACATTGACAGAGATTGTACAAGTGTTGATGAAAGTATTTTAGAATGTGTTGAAAAATACCTGGCCTTCATAAAACATGTTATCTGTCTCTCTATGACATCTTCCTGCCTGCATGCACAGTTACAAACTGTATGAACTGTATGGAATCATGAATAAATACAACACATCTTGCTCTTCCTATTTGCAAACCTCTATCCACATCCTCCAAGAATTAATCTTTACTTTTTGCACTCTAACTACCCTAACTATAGGATTAAATGTATTTGCTATCTAGGACGATAAAACACACACACACCGACACCGACACACACACACACACGTTCGACAAAGGTGCGGTTCAACAAATCATTGAACACCTGCCTTGCATCATTCAAACAGCTCCATGGAATAATCGCACAAAATGACCCAGGTTCCTAAAACAAATTTAGACTATGAATGTAGTGTATCCTTACCAAACATTTAAATAGTATTATACAATTTGAGACATCTATCATATCAACTTAGATATTTCATTGTTATCCTTAATGAGATCGACATTAGCAATAATTGGCATATACTCATCCACACTCCCTTTCTCTCTCACACACACACACCCACACACACTTAAAGTGCTATGTCATTAAAATTGCATTATGAGCATGATAATCATCTCATTTTGTGATATAAGTTGTCGTTTTCATGATGGTAAGGCCAAGAGCTCATTAAAAAGTAATTCCTGGGTTATGGAGATATCTCCACTAGTCACACAAAAGAGATCTGCTTCTTATGCTGAGGCAGTGCTAGCATAGCACAGTCATTCTTTTCTACGTTGTTTTTCCAACAAAACACAGCCTCATTATATCAACTGTATATTTCCACATCTAAACAATGATGTTGATAACTGTATTCTATGTTATAGTTTTGCCTAAGCCATCTGAGAGACGGATGGTTTCGTCTTTAAAGACGAGTTCAAATCGTCTTTAAAGACGATAAAGAAAAAAAAGTCTTCATAAAGTAATGCAACATATTTCTAAGTCATATTGGATATTGGTGCATGACAAAATAAAAGAATGATTAAATCATCAATGAGACCGTGGTCTTCCACGGTCTCAGTGGATATACAGTAAGTAGAAAAGCAGAAGTTGTGATTTGTTCCTCCATGCTACTGAATCCCATAGACTGGCACACTGAAAGTCTCCCTACCAGCAGGTGGCGGTGGTTTGTATTCGTCTTTCAAAAAGTGACACCGGTAGACTTAGGACTCCCCTTTAAGCTATGTGCATTGGGTATCAAACCTCTCCTCTAAGCTATGTGCATTGGGTATCAAACCTCTCCTTTAAGCTATGTGCATTGGGTATCAAACCTCTCCTTTAAGCTATGTGCATTGGGTATCAAACTTCCCCTTTAAGCTATGTGCATTGGGTATCAAACCTCTCCTTTAAGCTATGTGCATTGGGTATCAAACTTCCCCTTTAAGCTATGTGCATTGGGTATCAAACCTCCCCTTTAAGCTATGTGCATTGGGTATCATACCCAGAAAGTTTTGGCTGGTATTCAACCCCAACCCAATCCTAATTTGTTTTATTCTGAGTAAAGTTTATTGTCGGTAAAATGATAAAATAACTAAATAAATCACCTTACACACCAATACTTGAAATGCATTGGCATCAGAGTGCATCAGAGACGAGACCAGCATCTTAAATAGATATAGAAAATAACTTTGTGAACAAGCGACACACTACCAAACTGATGTCTTCTTCACTCCCTGTGGGTTATCGCCAAGGGAGTGCCTTGTTGATATTCATTTTTTTTCTTATCCAATAATCAAGTGTTAAGTCTTTGATAGGGCATCATCATACATTGATAGAACCCAGCGTTACCATCTGTCAAGCGCCTAACAGATGCGTGTGTGCGGGGACATAAATCGGTCTTAACTCAGTGAACAGAAAGGTAGGCCTGTGAAAATTGCAGGTTTTTGTACTGCCGACGGTTTGAGTGGAGTTTTCACATATATCACTGCCTTTTCGCCCTCTGCAGAGGATGGAAATGAATGTTAACCACCACTGTTCCGTGTGTGTTTGTGTGTGTGTGTTCAGTTTGGACCTCATTGTCAAACATGCCCTATAGCCACTGACTCTAGCCTGTCAGGCCAAAAGTCAAACTAGTCCATTGATACCAAGACACAGGGTCAAGCTGTATACAGAGGTAATATGAGACTATGATGGGAAGAAGGAGAGGAGTGCTGAGGATGCAAACCACGGTTCTCTGAGTGGTGTGTCTGTCATGCTTCACCCAAGTGCTCTGCATGCACACTGCAGGCCATGCAGGGAAGCTTAAAGATCAAGACCTGGTTCCAGTGCAGAGTAGTAGTTATCTTCAGGGTGAAAGACAGTTGAGAGCACATGACCACTCTAGAGTCCCCGGGATGAAAATAATTGTGAGGATTGTTCAGAATGCTTTGTTTCTAAACCGTCAGGTTGACTCAAAAATCGTTGTGTAAAACAAATGTAATGTACGGCAGAAAAGTCAGTAGAATCTTAGAGGAATCGTTTTAATGGTACCATCCTACAGAGGGTGCAATAGTTAATTTGCGTCAACTTTTCTCTGTTCTGTTCGGCCCTGTGGATTTAAAAAACAATGGCCGACACTGACGGACCTGTAGGTATGGCGGGAAAAAATGGGTCGTCGCTGTTTAGACAAAGGGCATAGACTGCATGACACATTGTAGAAATGGTTATGTTTCAGAGCTACATTTCTTCTAAATTGTGTTATTAGAAATGTCTATGGGATTTTGAATGGGCTTTTGAATACTTTGGCTCTCTATACTCATCATTACTTGTCCTCTCCATTTCGTGTTCAGGGCACTCTGTGTGTAGCCTCAGAGTCCTGCTGCTGGAATCATGCTCTACGAGCCTCCTCCTCCTCCTCCTCCTCCTCCTCACACTTATCATGGTCATGCTTCATCAGCTGTGTGTGTGTGTTTGTGTGTGCACATGCGTGCATGTGCACATGTATATCTTGGTAACAAACAAAATGACACATTGGTAATGTAACGGTGTTACAGTAACACACAATGTTTACTGCAAACATAGGTCGGTTTAATGCTAGAATTTCAAAAATGGACACCTTCAATGTGTCTTGAGGCACTATTTCAATAGAAACATGTTTGGTTGAAGATGCTGATATTCCACAGCGGGGAGTAGTCAGCTGTTGAACGTATAGTGTAAATCCATGTTCTCCAAAGCCAGAAAACAGCCAATGAGGCAGCCCCAGTGGCTGTGTTTGATACTGATCCCAATGAACACCATCACTGATGGGATTAGCAGGACTGGTGTTTAACACACACACATGCACACACACACACCCACACTAAGAATATTGTTTTTGTCACTCTGACACACACAAAAACACTCTCTTCTAAACAGATGAACGCACACACACACACACACACACACACACACACAGCAGAAGAAGCCAAGAGGCAGAAGCAATTGAGACAAAAGGCTTTGCCACTCTAAAAGTCCAATCACACGCTTCGAGGTGAGAAAAAAAGGGAAAGCAAGCAAGAGAATGATGAAAGAGTACAAGAAAGGGTAATATGAGAGAGAGAAAACGAGTAAACGAGTAGGAGACACAGAGAGCTACACATTAATGCTAAACGAGAAAGTGCTCAAGATGTCTGGTGACAAGCGATATTGGTAGAAGAGGCTTGGACTCTACGTACACACACCCAGGGGTCCTGCTTCTACAGGGGACTAGGGGGTGTGTGTGAGAGAGAAAGAGAGAGCGATGGCGTACAGAACAGGAGGGAGACCAAATGGACAACTATGTAGAATGTTTCTTTCTGTCTTGGTCTGCTAACGCTCCTGTGTCTGTGCCTTCAGTTCAGTTAACTCCTGTTTGTCTTCCATCACAAAGGGTGTGTGTGGTAAGGAGGGGCGTGGTTTAGCGCCGGCTGCAGGCAGAAGGGGCGGAGTGGCTCAATTGGGGTCACAGACGCAGCTGTAGGGAATGAGTGCAATTGGATAGCTATTAAATACTGACGTGTATTGTGCTCTTCCCACAGTGAGGTCGGGAACCTGTGTTGACGGCGACTGTGTGAGAAAGACTGAGACTGAGACTGAGAGAGAAAGACTGAGATTGAGATTGCGATTGAGAGTGAAAGAGAAAGAAAACAATCAAACGAACGCGCGTCACTGCAAGACGGCGTGTGTTAATTGACGTGCTTACTGCAAATAAAACGGAACTTTTTGCCTCCGGACTCCTCGAGTGGTGTTTCTTTCCCTGGAGTGTAGCCTAGACCGTGCTACAGTGGTGCCTGAACAGGGACCGAGGAGGTTCGGATATTTTTTCTTTTTTGTTTTTTTTTTGATCATCCGGCTATGGAGGATCAAAACCCAGAGTCTCCGCTGGCCCAAGCGCTGCGTCGCATTGCGGAGACGCAGGAGGGCCTCATCCGGGCCCAACATCAGCAGACGCAGGCGGTGTTGGAGATCGCCGCTCAGAATGCGGAAGAGCGGGCGGTATTCCGCCAGTTGATGCAGCCAGGGCTAAGGGACCGGCGAGGGGATGAAGCAGAGGTAGCCCGACCCCAGATACCGTTGCCAAAGATGTCTCCCCAGGACGACATAGAGGCATTTTTGGAGGTGTTTGAGGGGACGGCAGGGGCGTGTGGCTGGCCAGAAGCCGAATGGGCGCTCCGACTGTTGCCACTCTTATCCGGAGCAGCCCTGACCGCAGCACATGCGCTGCCGGCCACCGCCCGCGGGGACTACGTCACGGTAAAGAGGGGCCTGCTGGACCGCCTCGGTCTTCCACCGGAGGGGCATCGCCGCCGGTTCAAGGAGCTTAAGATGGTGGACGTTGGTCGACCCTTTGCGTATGCACATCAGCTGGTGGATGCCGCGACCCGGTGGCTGAGGCCGGAGGAACGCAACTGCCGACAGGTGGTGGAACAGGTGGCGCTGGACCGCTTCATAGAAGGCTTACCCCCAGCCACGGCCGAGTGGGTCCAGTGCCACCGACCGGCGGACCTGGAGGCCGCCATCACCCTAGCGGAGGACCATCTAGCGCTGCCCCGTCTGAATCGAGATGGGGCAGGGGCGGTCCCCGCAGCGCCAGTCCGCCCGGTTCCCCGATCACATAGACCGCTGGAGGCCTCGTGGCGCCCAAACCCCGCTCACACCAAAAACTCCCGTAACCCCGACCCCGCTCCCCCTCCTAGGACCAACCCACCGGGTTGGTATCGGTCCCCGCCGGGCCCGGCCTCCGCCTCTGGGGCCCCTGACCCGCAGAGAGCTCCTCAGCCGGCGAGACAGGAGTGTTGGCGGTGCGGACAACCCGGACACCGCCAGTGGGACTGCCCCCAGATGGAGGTGGGGCAGGGGGTCCGGGTGGCTGCACCGCCGGCCTCTTCTCCCGATCCAGAGGAAAAATACTGCATACCGGTAAGGATGCGAGGGAGTATCTACCAAGCCTTGCTGGATTCAGGGAGCGAGCAAACCCTGATCCACCAAGGCTTGGTTCGACCAGAGGCACTGGGAGAGGCATCGTGGGTGAATATAAGGTGTATTCATGGGGATGTGCACAAGTATCCAGTCGTGACTGTGGAAATTCGCTACGGCGGGGAAAAGCATAAAGTGAAGGCTGCGGTTAGCTCCCGCCTGTCGCGTCCCCTACTATTAGGCACTGATTGGCCGGGTTTTGGTAGGTTAGTGAGGGAACAGGGGACGCGACCCCGACGGGGAGGGATATGTGTGATGTGCTCCGTTCTCAGTGGTGACGCGAGCTCTCCCGAGGTCAGAGGGGGGGAGGAACCTCAGGAGGAGACGCCGGTAATCCGGGTCTTCCCCCCGATGGATGACTTTCCCCTCGAACAGTCCAGGGACGATACATTGCGCTTCGCCTTCGACCGTGTACTCTCCATTGACGGCCAGAAGGTGTCACCCGAGACGGTGTTGGCACATCCGTATTTTGCAATGGTTAGGGACAGGCTTTACCGAGTGAGTCGGGACACTCAGTCAGGGGAAGAAGTGAGTCAGTTACTCATCCCGCAAAGCCGCCGGGAAATGGTTTTCCAGGCGGCTCATCACAGCCCAATGGCAGGTCACTTAGGCTGTGATAAAACACGGAACCGGCTTATGGCCCGCTTCTATTGGCCGGGCATTCACGGGGATGTACGTCGGTGGTGTGCATCCTGCCGCGAGTGTCAGCTAAGCAACCCCCCGGCCACCCCAAAAGCGCCATTGCGCCCTCTACCATTGATTGAGATCCCCTTCGAAAGAATTGGTATGGATCTCATCGGGCCATTAGACCGTAGCGCACGGGGACATCGATTTGCATTAGTCATTGTGGACTATGCAACCCGATATCCCGAAGCAGTGCCCTTGCGCTCGATCTCCGCAAAGAGCGTAGCGCAGGCGCTGTTTCACTTAATCTCCCGAGTCGGAATCCCGAAAGAGATTCTGACTGATCAGGGCACTACGTTTATGTCACGCACACTCCGGGAGTTGTATGGGTTACTGGGGATAAAAGCGATCCGAACCAGCGTGTACCATCCCCAGACAGATGGCCTGGTGGAAAGGTTTAACAAGACGTTAAAGTCCATGCTGCGTAAGTTCGTACACGAAGATAGTCAGAATTGGGATAAATGGCTCGACCCTCTGTTATTCGCAGTTCGGGAGGTGCCCCAGGCCTCCACGGGGTTTTCCCCCTTTGAGTTGTTGTTCGGTAGGCGACCGAGAGGCGTGTTGGACCTACTTAAAGAAAACTGGGAGGAGGGTCCAAGCGCCAGCAAGAATGAAATTCAGTACGTGATGGACTTGAGGGCAAAACTCCATGCACTGGGACGGGTTTCACGGGAGAATTTGCTTCAGGCCCAGGAACGTCAGCGACTGCTGTATGACAGAGGGGCTCGGCTGAGACAATTTGCACCGGGAGATAAAGTACTTGTATTGCTCCCAACTTCCAGCTCGAAATTGCTCGCTAAGTGGCAAGGACCCTTTGTGGTCACACGGCGAATTGGGGATGTTGACTATGAGGTTGAACGTTCCGACAGGGGGGGATCGCGGCAGATCTACCACCTCAACCTACTGAAAGGTTGGAAGGAGGCGCGGTCGGTGGCTATGGTAACCTCGGTGGCCCGGGAGGACGAGTTCGGTCCGGAGGTAGCCGGAGCGGGTCAGCCGTCCCGGGTCCCCTGCGATGGGTCGCTGGAGTCGCACCAGAGGGCTGAGGTCGCCGAGCTGCAACACCGGTTTGCGGACGTTTTCTCCTCCCGGCCGGGACGCACGACGCTCATTGACCACCGCATCGAAACTTCCCCCGGCGTGACGGTTAGATCGCGCCCGTATAGGTTGCCGGAACACAAGCGGAAGGTGGTTCAGGCGGAATTAGAGTCTATGCTGGAGATGGGAGTAATAGAAGAGTCGCACAGCGGATGGTCCAGTCCGATTGTACTGGTACGGAAGTCTGATGGGTCCGTCCGGTTCTGTGTCGACTACCGCAAGGTGAATAGGGTGTCCAAATTTGATGCGTATCCCATGCCTCGGGTCGACGAACTCCTGGATCGGCTAGGCACCGCTCGTTTTTTTTCGACACTGGATTTAACCAAGGGCTACTGGCAGATTCCCTTGTCTCCAGAGTCTAAGGAAAAATCGGCCTTCTCCACTCCGTACGGTTTGTTCCAGTTTAATGTGCTTCCCTTTGGGTTGTTCGGAGCCCCGGCCACTTTCCAGCGTCTCATGGACAGGGTGCTGCGCCCGCACGCTGCATATGCGGCTGCTTACATAGATGATGTCATCATTCATAGTGACACATGGCAGCAGCATATGCAGCGGGTGGCGGCGGTGCTCGAGTCACTGAGGCGAGCGGGGCTCACGGCCAACCCAGCGAAGTGCATGATTGGTCGGAGGGAGGTACGGTATTTGGGGTACCGCTTGGGTGGTGGGCAGGTGCGCCCGCAAGTAGAGAAGACTGAGGCGGTCGCGGCCTGCCCGCGGCCTGAGACCAAAAAGCAGGTGAGGGCATTCTTGGGGCTGGCGGGGTACTACAGGCGGTTCATTCCCTCTTTCTCGGAACTGACCAGCCCCCTGACCGACCTCACCCGAAAGGGTGCCTCAGATCCGGTCCAGTGGACCGAGCAGTGCCAGGCGTCGTTTGAGAGGGTTAAAAAGGCTCTTTGCGGGGAGCCTCTCTTGCTCACGCCTAACTTCAATCTCCCTTTTGTGTTGCAGACGGACGCGTCGAACAGGGGGCTGGGAGCCGTGCTGTCCCAGGAGGTGGAGGGCGTGGACCGCCCGGTGCTGTACCTCAGCCGGAAGTTGTCAGACCGGGAGGGAAGGTACAGCACCATAGAGAAAGAGTGTCTGGCCATTAAGTGGGCGGTCGACGCCCTGCGCTACTACCTCCTGGGGCGCTCGTTCACCCTCTGTTCAGACCACGCCCCCCTGCAATGGCTCCACCGCATGAAGGACACCAACCCACGGATCACACGGTGGTACCTGGCTTTACAGCCATTTCACTTCCGGGTGGTCCATAGGCCGGGGGCGCAGATGGTGGTAGCTGACTTCCTCTCCCGACTACCAGAGTTGGGGGGGGGGGGGGGGGGGGGGGAGTTGGCTGTCGGCCGGACGGCTCCCCGGCCTAAGTGGGGCGGTGGGGATATGTGGTAAGGAGGGGCGTGGTTTAGCGCCGGCTGCAGGCAGAAGGGGCGGAGTGGCTCAATTGGGGTCACAGACGCAGCTGTAGGGAATGAGTGCAATTGGATAGCTATTAAATACTGACGTGTATTGTGCTCTTCCCACAGTGAGGTCGGGAACCTGTGTTGACGGCGACTGTGTGAGAAAGACTGAGACTGAGACTGAGAGAGAAAGACTGAGACTGAGACTGAGATTGAGATTGCGATTGAGAGTGAAAGAGAAAGAAAACAATCAAACGAACGCGCGTCACTGCAAGACGGCGTGTGTTAATTGACGTGCTTACTGCAAATAAAACGGAACTTTTTGCCTCCGGACTCCTCGAGTGGTGTTTCTTTCCCTGGAGTGTAGCCTAGACCGTGCTACAGTGTGTCTTTACTTCTGAACATGCGTCCATGGTAACCAAACGGTAAGACGTCTTCAGGTAACCTCTAAAAAAGAGTGTTGATGCTAAATGAGGTGATCTGCATTTTGAATGGCTCCCATTCTGTCTCTTACATTCACACACACACACATACACACACACACAAACACACACACGCACACACAAACACAACACACACACATACACACACACGCACACTTATACACACACACGCACACACACAAACACACACATATAATAATAATCGGAATGTCCTCAACACAGGGTGTATGCTTTGACAGATGAACACCTTTCTTTCACTAAGACCCATAGACAGACCAATTCTTTTATCCATTTAATAGGTTAGAAAGGGTCCAACTGAAAACAATAGAAAAGGTCTAATTCAAAGCACTGCATTGTCTGATACTGTTCAACAATCGTACAATGAAAGGGGACGTCATTTAAATCATTCATATTTAATACACGTATTGCACATGCATAAACCCTACGAAATCATGAAATAAAATAACGAGTAATCTAATCACCTGAATCATTAATTCACAATTTTAAACGAACTGATAGCATGTAATACCAGCCAATATTGTGTAGCAGATTCTACAGGTAAACTAACACAAATCGTTGTTGTACATTCACAAATGAACGTTTTCACCGTAGATGAGGTTAAAATAAATCAATACATACAGACGATGCTACCGCAGGCGTAAGGATGTTTGCTGATGAAAATGAATTACATTAAGTAAGTTAACGGGAATGAATTCGATCTCCATGTTGTTCCAGCTTCCTTTGTGTCTCACGTGAGAAGATTGACATATAGACGTCCTGTTGACGTCTTCCTCTTCGTGAAAGGCCAACTAGAGGCACGTCTTTCCCTGCTGATGATGTGTTTTCACCAGTAGTAAAAAAAACTACTAAAAACACACACAAGTCAACCACAGCTTGAACTGTTCGGTCTTTTTTGGACTGTACTTCAAATCCATTGGCTGGTCGCGCCGTCACTTCAATGGAGTTCCCTCTGCGGCAACGCACCAGAAGGCCCTGCGCTGCTTCCCCAAAGGAAACAACAGAGTAGGTCATGTCTGTACGCATCTCACGTGAACACACCAGACGATGACAGGTGTAGAGAGAGACAGCTGCAGATGATGGAGGGAGGAGAGAGAGAGACGGCTGCAGATGGTGGAGGGAGGAGAGAGAGACGGCTGCAGATGATGGAGGGAGGAGAGAGAGACAGCTGCAGATGATGGAGGGAAGAGAGAGAGAGAGAGATGGCTGCAGATGATGGAGGGAGGAGAGAGAGACGGCTGCAGATGATGGAGGGAGGAGAGAGAGACGGCTGCAGATGATGGAGGGAGGAGAGAGAGACAGCTGCAGATGGTGGAGGGAGGAGAGAGAGACGGCTGCAGATGATGGAGGGAGGAGAGAGAGACAGCTGCAGATGATGGAGGGAGGAGAGAGAGACAGCTGCAGATGATGGAGGGAGGAGAGAGAGACGGCTGCAGATGATGGAGGGAGGAGAGAGAGACGGCTGCAGATGATGGAGGGAGGAGAGAGACGGCTGCAGATGATGGAGGGAGGAGAGAGAGACGGCTGCAGATGGTGGAGGGAGGAGAGAGAGACGGCTGCAGATGATGGAGGGAGGAGAGAGAGACGGCTGCAGATGATGGAGGGAGGAGAGAGAGACGGCTGCAGATGATGGAGGGAGGAGAGAGAGAGAGACAGCAGAATATGATGGAGGGAGGAGAGAGAGAGACGGCTGCAGATGATGGAGGGAGGAGAGAGAGAGACAGCAGAATATGATGGAGGGAGGAGAGAGAGACGGCTGCAGATGGTGGAGGGAGGAGAGAGAGACAGCAGAATATGATGGAGGGAGGAGAGAGAGACGGCTGCAGATGATGGAGGGAGGAGAGAGACGGCTGCAGATGATGGAGGGAGGAGAGAGAGAGAGAGACAGCAGAAGACGATGGAGGGAGGAGAGAGAGACAGCTGCAGATGATGGAGGGAGGAGAGAGAGACGGCAGCAGATGATAGAGGGAGGAGAGAAGAGAGAGACAGCAGCAGATGATGGAGAGAGAGAGAGAGAGACAGCAGCAGATGATGGAGGGAGGAGAGAGAGACAGCTGCAGATGATGGAGGGAGGAGAGAGAGACGGCAGCAGATGATGTAGGGAGGAGAGAAGAGAGAGACAGCAGCAGAAGGTAGAGAGAGAAGAGAGAGAGACAGCAGCAGATGATGGAGAGAGAGAGAGAGAGAGACAGCAGCAGATGATGGAGAGAGAGAGACAGGAGCAGAAGATGGAGAGGTGAACAGTGCAGTACAATGCTGCATGAACTGTATCTCAAAGTGGTGTGTGGATGTGTGAGTGAGTGAGAAAATGTAATATTCAATATAATATCATTAACATGAATACATTCAATGGTTTTTCTTTACTCCAGTACTGTAGCATGTCAATTCATACTTAATGATGGCAGTTGTGTTGCTTCTACTCAATACTAATACTAATTACCAACAACTGCTAACATCGTAATTAATCGGAAATGTAACAGTTTATGAGGCACACATTTGCATTTTCTATGATTATGACTCGCACTTTGAACAGCTTTTGGGTACGACAATCTTTTGAGAATCATCCGGATCCTGGAAGTGGTTGTAGATCTCTTTCCCGTGAAAGACTTTAGGGAAGGGTTTGGAAATCGAAGGGCGTTCTCATTCTATGAAAGTGGTTGTGGAAGTGTGGCTACGTTCCAAATCACATACTTTTTATTTTTACTTGTAGTACTGCAGCTGCCCTTACAAAGTGTAAACGGTTGCACCATGGTAGGAATTGGGACCTACTGCAGGTGACTTCACTGGTTAGCACACCTGTAGTGCCACCCATCGACTTTGGCGGGCTCAGTCGATGTGACGTATCTCCTGCTGAGCAGAGGATTGTGGGGCAGAACAGCTAAGAAGCATGCTGGCTTGAATGCTGCGATATGCGACTGGATGTAGTACAACATCCTGGTACTTTTGGCATACTGCATTGTCCATACTACGTATTGGGACACACTAAATATTTTTCTGGCATACTAAATAGTATGGTAGTATGGGTATTGGAACGCAGGGTGTGTGTGGATGATGGCTGGTTGAAGCAGCCTCACCTGGCCCGAGTCAGACTGATTGGAGTCTGGAGCTGGGTGAGGCTGCACACCTGTTGCACATTGAGCAATCAGTGTGCACAGGTTAAACCAGCCATCACCACACACACACACACACACACACACACACACACACACACACACACACACACACACACACACACACACACACACACACACACACACACACACACACACACACACACACACACACACACACACACACACACACACACACACACACACAGGGAGAGATACATGGCGCACTAGCGCCATGTATCATTATCTACAAACTACTACAATAAACCGATTTTTCAACACCACAACCCTACCTCCTTGTCTGGAGAAGCCCAGCAATAGTCACCTAGGTGGAGTGTGGCAATTGTCCTGGTTACAGTGGTAAAGAGTGCTTTCACAGTAGGTCTAGCTTCCGGGCATAAGGTGCATTGTTATGGCCATTCACTTGCTTGCGAACCTTGTGGACTCTTATGATATCCCATCTGAGAATAAGAATGATAGGAGCCAGAGGTTTGACCTCTGAAAGGAGCTATTGATTGAAGATGTGGGTGGTTGAGAGCACCATTTGGTGTTGGAATCTCCGTGGTTGGGGATGTCATTGAACACTTACATTCAACAAGTTACCACCTCTCTGCAGCTCGTGAGCTCTCCCCCATCGCCGTTCTCTGCAGAGGGGTCTGCTCTGGGTCCAGGGGGCTGGTCCTCAGTGGAGTGCAGACATGGTTCTCCTACTCTGAAGACGTGGCTGTGTCCTTAGCCATGTGTCAATTAGATCAGTATAGGATTTCAAACAGATCCTGTTCTCTTTTGTGGGGCTTTTTATGTGTGAGACACCGGTCTTGTGAACTTCATTTCTGTCCAGGAAGTTGTGTCTGCTTTAGCATCTAACTCGCCTAAAAACCTTGAAAAGACTTGAAACAGGGATCGTTTGTGATCCTAGCTTATTGTCTGAAGCTAACAAAAACTTGAAAGTGAGGGAAAGGTACAACAAGTTGTTGTCTATGTGTGGATCCAAGATACTTGTATTTCCCTGTGCTGTATCAACATATGAAAAGCCTGGGAGGTCGCCATCTGCCTTTGCTGGCTCTTTGTTTTTTACTCTATGAAGAGGTCACTAAGCTGCCAGAGTTTGAATAACCTTAGTTTGAAACGGAGAAGTACACTTTCAATGGTGTTCGGCACACCATAGCATCCTGAGCTGCACAGCACCTCTCTGGATGTTGCACATGGATGGACCTGGTTAGCATGTTCGCTTGTTTCTTTTCCTTCTTCTTTTTTGTTTAGGCTGAACCAAGACCAAAAAAGTCTACAATCAGTTAGATGTTGACATTAAATCCGATATAATACAGCTATTGTATTTATTAGTATTATACAATACTGCAACCAATAATGCTTTATGTTAAATGTTGGGAGATATCACTATTATACAAGTATTCAATTCCTCTTTTAAAGTGAAACCCATTTACAACTTGGTTCAAATGTGCCTGTGTTCCCTAGCTGGGTAGGATCCTTTCAACCTAACTATTGCTACAACCTTCACAGGGTTAACAGAAATGTGAGTGAACACTGAAATCACATATGTGATTGTATTGGGCAGCCATTAACATGTTAACATGTTGACATAACGATGACATTTTTTAAATGGTTGTCTCTTTTTGAATTCAACTAACTGTCCTGCACTGCCTTTCCCATCAGTTAATAATGAAATACTGTCCTTCATAGCTGAATCTCCTGTCAGCCACTTTTATTGGACTTACTTGAATTACTCTGTGAAGATGCAATTTTAAAGCAGTTAGGCTTGTAACAGGATCCCTGACCTTTAATTAAATGTTTTCCAACATTTACATAAATGTATTGGAGGTCATTTGATGGGACAAATTTTGTTCCAAAATTTAAAAAAGAATGACTAATTGGTGACATAGGGAACAAACAATGACTAAAGACAATCATCTGAGTCTGGGGAACTCCTTGAGGTATCTCCCCTTAGGATCTGGGTTATGAGGAAACCATGAACTTTAAAATGACTAGACACTGCACAGTATAGTATAGTATATCTGAATTCACACACATTCAGAAAATATGCATTTCTCTCTCATCTTTATTCCTCTTCTCTCCTTTCTCCCAAACAGCACTGGGGCTCAGAGCACATTTGCCCCTCCTGTTTGCAAACTGCTCGCTCTCTCGCTCGCTCTCTCTCGCTCTTTATTTCTCTCTCCCTCTGTCTGTCTCTCTCTCTGTCTTTTTCTTTGGCATTTTGACAGTCTAACTTCTTTATTCCCTGCGTTGCGATGCCTTCATCTTGTGCCTTGCTTTGTTTTGCTGAACCGCAGTACCCGCGAATGTCACTGCTGTGGAAATCAGTCCGACCACAATGATCCTGTGTGCGCATGTGTGTGTATGTATGTATATACGTATGTGTGATTACATGTGACTGTCTGTATGTGTGAGTGCATGTGCACGTGTGTGTATGTAATAATGTGTTTCTTCTGAAACAGTGAGACCAGAATGTTCCTGTGTGTGTGTGTGTGTGTGTGTGTGTGTGTGTGTGTGTGTGTGTGTGTGTGTGTGTGTGTGTAATAACATGTTTCTTTTATAACCTGGCTGTGTGTGTTTGTCCATACATACATGCTTGTGTTTGCTTGTTTGCAGACATGTCCTCTGAGAACATGAGATGGTGAGGTTTGCGTCAGGTTTGTGAAGTGAATTAGCAGCACAACAGCAGGCTCACTTAACTTATGAACAGCTCCAGTCTCGGGTTATCAAGGTGGATACCTGAACTTCTGCTTAGTTGTCAAGGAAACAGAAGCTCTCGTCATGACAGCGGCCCAGTGTCAATCTGTGTGCTACGGTGGGCAGACATGTTTTAAGTGTTTGGCATTTAGGGATTTATTTATGGCAAGTTGGATATTGTTATGATTTTCACGTTATAACTTGCCATTGAACATGAATAGTAGCATGCATTGCACTAATTAATGTTCACATGAATACAGGACCATTTGATCTTGTATGTGTTTCTCAGTGTGTTTAATTGGAATATGTGTGTGTGTGTGTGTCCTGAGAAAAGGGGTGTGTCTGTGTTTAAATCATGTATGCAGGTATGAGTATGTACACTTTGTATGTGTGTGTGTGTACTAAGTGATATGTGTAAGTGTGCGCATATGTCTACTTTTTGATTTGTGCATGAGTGTGTGTGTATTTACTAGGAGATTTGTGTGTGTGCAGCCAAAGATTTTTGTGCACTAACTGTGAAAGATGAGGATGTCTCAACTTATGCTACAGCTGTCAAATTAACTCCAAAAACCAAATTGTCAAATGAACCCAAAGCAGCACCTTAACCTACTGAAAGGAGTTAGCGCACATGCTTACTACGTACTATTGTGTGAGTATGAGCCTGCGTTTCAATTTCTGAACCGGGGTTTGTGTCTGCGTGTGTGTGTTTTATGTCTTTGCAGGGTTTGCATGTGTGAGTGTGTGTGTGTGTCTCTAATTATCTTTAAAAAAACATCGTCAGCCTCGTCAAAAAGACCCAATGGGGAAAATGCAGCACTGTATTCCACTGTATTCCTTGTTGAATTTAACTGTGGAAAGCTTTGGTTCCATACAACAAAACCGAGCTATGATGAAGATGATTTGAATCCTTATAATAAAAATGTATTTATTGTCAGTTTGTCTGATGTCTTCCATTTTGGAACAGTTCTGAGAACCAAAGATGATGCAAGACCTGCCAAGTGTAATGTGGTATAGATGTTTCCATCGTAGGATGATCTCTTTTAAAACAGATGGTTTGTATATCAAGCCTAACTACAGGAAGGTATGCTCAGTGGATTCTAGGATCAGTGATTACATTTTTCATGTTAAGAATAGCTTGCTCAACCATATTATGCCCACACACTTCCGTAGTAAACTAATAATGCAGATAATATAGAGCCAAGTCATGGACATTTTGAATGATATCTTCTTCTGTGGGTGTATACGTATTTATACATGCATCTCCCGGTAATGCTCAGTGTAATGCCTACCCATTCAAACCTTTAAGGGGAACCGTCACAGTCTTTTTCTTATTTTTGGTCATTTCTAACACAAGAGAACACTGCTTTAAATGAGTGTTTTCTTTTAAAAACATCTGCAACATCAACTGCCTTTCCGCAAACAACTTTGAAAAGGTTGGACCACTGATGTCATTGGTCTGGGATTTGCATTGTCCGCTGGTCCAACTGCTCCACAGAGACAGAGTAGATGTGGAAGACCACGTTTTATTCCACACACGCACTACTGTTAGAAAATAGCCCCGCAGATCCCCTGGGAACCTGCGCTATTCCATTCATTAGAACTGTGATCTCTCCGCTTCATTTAGACATGTAAGACCAATACGAATGGCTGTGACTGTGGTCTACACCAGTCAAGCAATGAGCCAATTTGAGGTTTTTGTGATGTGACAATGAATGTATCCAAATTCCCCAAACAGCTCAATAAATGCAAAACATGGGCCTCCAATAATAAGGCTAGGAAACTTTTGTTCGTGCGTTTTGGTCTAAAACGGAGGGAGGATCGTGAAGAGTTATGCCCTGCCTGAGTAGGAGAGAGCACGGATACAGTGAGGCTATTATTGGATGTGAGACCGGGTTTAAGAGAGCAGAGGATGAAGGAGAGGGGACGTTGTTGAGGGATTAAGTAGGCGAAAAAAGAAGCATTGAAGTTGAATTTCACAGGTCTACCCTGCTTTTGAATGACACAGCCCTGGATCAAGTGCTCCAGCCTCCCCTTCGCGTTGAATCAATCAGTTCCCATGTTTCTCCCTCTCTGGGCTGTCACCTGCTTCTGACAAAACGTTGAGACGAGCTGTCACTGAGATGTGCTGCTGAACCTCTCCAGCCTGAGTGCTTATGAGAAGGCCTTCAAACCAGCCACACAAAGGTAGGAATGACCAATCAGAAGCCTCAATCTACTGACATATGTCTGACTTAATTATGTTTTGATAATCCTATTTGTATTATTAATATATGATTAAGATATTTCAATTAGATTAAAGATATTGTTGTTGCTAAATATGACAATTTGGTAGAATGAATATATATATATATATATACTGTGTATATATATATATATATATATATATATATATATATATATATATATATATATATATATATATATATATATATATATATATATATACTGTGTATATATATATATATATATATATATATATATATATATATATATATATATATATATATATAGAACGGGGCCCCCTCCCGTTCAGACAGCAGACCCGGACCAGGCCAGGCCAATCTCAACTGTTTATTTAATATGAGGCGTGTACGATGACTGAGAGAGCGTCATTGAGGCATTTTCATAACAACCAAGATGGCTGCCACTGACATGTCACGTGTTTTGTTGCTCTGTTTGATTGGTCCATCCAATTGCGTCTAGAGGCATTTTGTTCTGCGCCCGTTGATAATGTCTCTTGGAAATCAAAAAATTGACTGAGCGTTGACAGACTAATATGTATTTGTGCATTGGTCTGGCAATGTCACCTGTATATGTAAATATATATTCCGATTCAGTTCTGGGAATGGGACTGGGAGAAGAAAGAGTTAAACTGCCGGTTGACAAGCTGGAATTCATTTTTTGGGGGCTATGGCGTTTCTAATTGGAGTTACCTCTGGTCATTCGTGTGCTTTGATGTAACCCTTTCCTCTCTATCACTCTCCTTTGTTCCCTCTCTTCCTTCCTGCCCATTCAAAGACTAGTTGCTGCTCTTTTTCTCTCCGTTTGCTGTTTGTTGCTGACTTGATTTTCTCCAGTCTCTCTGTCCCTTTGCCAGATGGTACTTGAAGGCCCATGTCCTCATTACAGACAGTACTTTTTAATTATTGAATATTTAACATTGCAGCAAAACCAACAACCACATCATTCTAGGTACTGCAGGTTTTCTGTGACCAAAAAAAAACCTAAAGAATGTGTTCCCACTTCATTAACCACATTCAGAATATTACTTTTCTTGGCAAATATTCCAGCAACAAAGCAGATGAGCACTGTGTACTTTGTTCTGTACCCACGGGACAGGAGGGGATCACAACGCTTTAAATTGTCTTGAGTCTAACTGGAGGATCTAAATGAAAACAGCGATGGATAATTCATAGGATAGACTCCAGGCGAGAGTCTCTCTCAGCTTAGCAGGCTCTGCTTCCCACAGCTCCCTAGCCGTATGAACACACGCTCTGCAATGTGTGTTCATACCTCCCCTCCATGTGCCTTGATTCAAGGGAAAGGTGTGCCGACTGCGCCCATGAATGCAGATGAGGCAGCTCGCTGTGATGTGGCTAGGGGGTTGTGACGAGGCTCCCCAGAGAACTAACTCGCCACGTAATTAGTGATCCTTATCGGCCCAGTGATAAACCACGCAGGTTCATGAGAAACTGGTCTATACATGGACACTTCACTCTCGCGCACACACGCATACACATGCACATACACACACACATGCACACACACATACACACACACCCCCCCAAACACACACACACGCGCACACACACACACGCACGCACCCACACGCATACACATGTACACCCACCCACCCACCCACCCACACACAAACACACTCTCTACCTCCTCTTCGTTCTATAGTTGATGCATCGCTCAGATATTCTATTTAAGTCCCTCTCTTTTTCTCCGCAATGCATTTCAGATGAAAGAAGTGTGAGGAATAAAATATCATTGTGCCCATGCTTCACAGGCTGGAGTTACACAACGGATGTGACCACCACCTCTTAACAAACGGCCTCCAAATACTGTCTGATGGGAGGAGATCCAAGCGGAGTGGGATCGCCTTTAGCTTATGTCTCTTTTGCTGTTTTTGAAGTGTGAACCTTTGAATATTTTTTCGTTACGGATTATTCTACCCAGGTCTGAAGGCAGACAAACACACTCAAGGTAAACTTACTTTTTTATCTTACTTTTATAATCTGGTTGGAGTTTAATTATCACTCACAATCATTGACTCTTGGGCTTACAAGGCACTGCAAGAGAAAGCCTTTGGTGTGGTGCACCAAAATAAATTGATATCTTTGTAATCCTTTTTCCAAATATAGCATAGTGACGAATGCCATAGAGATAATATTTTCTTCCAAATGGCTACGGCCAAATTCAATACGAACATGAATGAATTGTTTACAGAAGTCAGCGTAAGTTCTATCAATGGTAGTTGTTTAACATGAAGTTATATTCCCTAGAACAGTGGTTCCCAACCTATTTTCCTTTGCGCCCCCCCTACTTATGTCTAAGAAAAGCTGAGCCCCCCCCCCCCCCCCAACTGCCGGAACACACACACACACACACACACACACACACACACACACACACACACACACACACACACACACACAAATTAAGTAATTACTTCCAAATCTTCCAAGTCAACTTTGTTTAATAAAAACAATAATGCTTGTTTCCATTCTTAGGCCCTTAACCTTTGGTAAATGTCTCCTTTTTAATTTCTATCTTTTAACAACTCAACACAGGATGCCTTTTCACACACATCCTTACCAAAATAATAATAATAATAAGTCATTATCAGAATAGTGGCTATGTGATTAATCAGCACATCTGTCCAAGATCTCCCTCAGAACAAATGACTGAAACGGGCAGTTTTGAAATGCACATGCACTTCATGTGGTTTTGACAAAGCTATTAAGAATGAATTCGGCTCAGTAACAATAACAATCAGTCTTTATGTTTATATGCAAATGTACATCATGAGAAACCTGTTAATCATGATGTACAATATGTGTTCATTTGGCTCTAATGTAACACTAATGATCAATAACTTATTAAACTCTTATGAACATGTTTTACTCTGTGTCATCCTGTTCATTCATGAACTAATGGCCACCTTGGGCTTGCATACCTCTGACTAGGGATGGAGTGTCCGGTGTGAGGTTAGTGACAGCCAGCCTAAAGTCTTGGTGTATATCGAGCCTGTTACGGGCCTTTGTTTTTATTGTTACAAGGGCGCTGAAGGCCGTCTCAGACAGATACGTGGTGCTGAATGGGAGAATAATCCTTGTAATTGCGTGTTTGGCCAGTCTTGGTGCAACAGCGTGTCCTTTGACGATCCAAAACTTTTTGTATCCGTTCTCCTGGAAATATTTCTTTGACGCAGAATCAGCTTGAAGTTCAGCAAGCTCATCTTCACAGCCGATATATTCCACTTCCTCCATGCTGGAAATGTAGGGGTCCATCACCCACGACTCTTTTGATAAGTACTCGTCAACATCAGCAAAACGGGACTTAATTTCCTCCTGGAGCAAGTTCATGTGTCGGGTAAACTAAGTGCGTAAAGACGTCAAGTCTGCTAGGTATGCCGTTTTGATCCAGAATGCGTCGGTCAGCTGTTCGCACAGTTGTCGATTGTGATCTTGCAAGAATTCCTTTATTTTTTCCTGCAGTTCCATAAAACGCACAAGCACTTGTCCACGCGACAACCAACGTACCTCTGTGTGTAACAGCAGTGTTTGATGCGCTTCATCCTCACACAGCTGGGCAAACAGTCTCTTGTTCGTAGGGCGAGCTTTGATGAAGTTTACAACTTTAACAACAGTTGCCAGGGTGTCACTGAGGTCTTCTGAACGTTTTTTACTACTTACATTTTCCTTCAATCTGCTGTTAAATCCCTTGTCGTTTCATTTTGATTTGCTTCATGCTCATGAACCCAGCGATCAACAACATAACCTGCTGCACATGTGTACAAAACACAGAGCAAAGAGCCACCTTATTTACAGAGAAACAAGGGCAGCCCTAACGCAACAGGATGACATCGTAGACATCAATGTCTTTACAGTTTAGACGATCAACGACCAACTGGCCAAGTATTCATGTTTTTGGGAATAAGGGCACATTATGTGCAATATTATGTGGACTCAAAATGAATGCAGTGAATTCAACCTCCCTTTAATCCTGGTTTATTCACACAGGCCACAGTAGCAAACGTGTGTTCATTTGGAAAGGTGCTCACTAATGCTAATGTCAAGACTGAGACTAATTGAAATGCCCATGTTTTACACAGAGCTCATAACCTACATCATTTCGAATCATCTACATCCAGTGGATTGCAGCACCTTGTTATTATGCAGCACAGTGCTGGAACAAATTCCCAGAAAATGCAAGACCAAACAAAGAGACCAATGGCAAATTAGCTAATTGGCAAATAGCTAATTGAATGACACTGGTCATGTTTTGCTTATTGGATAAAAGTACTAAATATGAATCTAATGAGAACCTTACTTGCACACACATACACACAAAAACACACACACACACACACACACACATACACAGGTATGTGCACATGCATGTAGGCATGCATACACACACAAGCACACACATACACATTGAGACTATCTTAGGCCGACAACAAAACCTTTGACAGAGGCTGGAGCGTGGGGCAGAGCCCTTGACAGCTCCACTGTGTGGGTAGTCAGGCAGAGTGCTGACTCATCGCACAACCACGACTGGATGTAACCAACGCTGGGGAGGAAGACGAGGGGCCCCAGCCGTTCTGTTGCTCCAGAAGACCAGAGAATTCCCCCGCTCTCCCTCACCCCGACTCCCCCGCTCTCCCTCACCCCGACTCCCCCGCTCTCCCTCACCCCTACTCCCCCACTCTCCTTCACCAAGACTCCCCCGGTCTCCCTCACCCCTACTCCCCCGGTCTCCCTCACCCCTACTCCCCCGCTCTCCCTCACCCCTACTCCCACACTCTCCCTCACCAAGACTCCCCCGCGCTCCTCACCCCTACTCCCCCGCTCTCCCTCACCCCGACTCCTGTCCTTCACCCAGACTCCCCGGCTCTCCCTCACCCCTCACCCCTACTCCCCCACTCCCTTGCTCTCCCTCACCCCTACTCCCCCACTCTCCCTCTCAGTGCATAAATCAGGATTTATTCAGTTACGATGTTTGAAACAGTTTCTGGTGAATCAGTGTTGGTCTCATGCTCTTAGAGTTGTCACAACGCACACACACACACACACAGACACACACACACACACACACACACACACACACACACACACACACCGATTCCCCATACTGCACCATGGAGATGGAGAATCTCAATCTATTCACCTGGGTCCAGTGTATTGAGGTGGTCTCCATTGGTTATTTTTTTAATCTTGTATCCTACATGGATTCAGAGCTATATCAGTGGGCTTTCCCTTCCTACCTCGCTCTCCTTCCTGATTGGCCTGTCGGGGACAGTACCATGATTTCTCCTATTTTCTTTTTAAACCACAGTCGACGTGCTTCTGCTTTTGTTTCTGCTGTCCCTGACGTCTTGGAATTGCTTCGACACGCCGCGCAGATCTGCGTCGCTAGTGGTCTGGCTCATTTTATACACCAGGAAGTGCTTGGCGGAGGAGGACCATTTTATACACCAGGAAGTGCTTGGCGGAGGAGGACCATTTTATACACCAGGAAGTGCTTGGCGGAGGAGGACCATTTTATACACCAGGAAGTGCTTGGCGGAGGAGGACCATTTTAAACACCAGGAAGTGCTTGGCGGAGGAGAACCATTAGCTGTGTCACCACTGGCTCACATTTTGTAGGTGGCGGCTTGACGACTGGACTACAGGGAGAGGTGGCAGGGTTCAGTCTGCTAGTGGGCTGTAACATCCCTTTATGTCCTTATATTCCCCCAGCAAGCTGCCACAAACCGGTGTTGTACAATAGGTTCCCTTTAAATACTCTGTAGTATAGGAATCACTTATAATTGTATTCAAATGCATGCCATTAGACTTAAAGAATCTGTAGTATAGGGATCACTTACAGTTGTATTCGAATGCATGCCATTAAACCGTTCCATATTTTGATAATGCCAGCGATATGTTTGCTCTACCAATCGACCAAGCCCACGGTTTTCCTCTCACTCGTTATGTTATTTGTGGGGGATGTAGTAAGCATACATCTTGAAGTTGTGCCCGTACTCACGTTTAAGGGGCTGTTGGGTTATCAGGGTCACAGCGACACACGGGGATATAGGTCACCGTGTGGAGAGAACATCCTGACACTCTCACGTGACACGCACGCACACACACACACACACACACACACACACACACACACACACACACACACACACACACACACACACACACACACACACACACACACACACACACACACACACACACACACACACACACCAACCAACACACCTACACACAAACACACATAAATGCACTCTGTGAGGAGGCTACATGAGTCACCTCACTGGTTAACCATGCACACCTGTGCGTGGTTGCACCTCGTTGGGCTGTACTAAGTGGGGCTGAATGGAGAGGGGCTCTGCCAGGGATGCTGTTAAATGCAGATGCTGCTGAATGTTTATTGCTCAATTATTTCATACAGATGTATAAGGTAAACATGATGCATTAGCGTGGTAATGGTAGGACCAACAGATGTGTTGGGTTACAAAGGGAGTACAAATTGGAATACTGTAAAGCACCCCTTTATTATGAGGAATGGTGCAGGCCAAGGGGTATTTAGAGAGAGAGTTTAGTTTAGTTGTGATTGGCAGGGTAAATGCTGCTGGTGTAGCTTGACATGTGAATGGTTGCTAGTAAATCCTGCCCTTTGTGGGCTTATTCATTGAACCTGGGTCTTGTTTTATGTGCACTACACCCGATACAAGCTGCCGGCTACCATACCACCGCTAGGACCTAACGGCATGCCCAACACACTCCCACACAAATAGTCACAGACACAGTCACAAACACAGTTGTGTGTGTGTTTGATATTTTTTTGAAGTTGGGTAGGAAGGCCAAAACGTTTTTTTTTGGGTAAAAGTGTGTGTTCTAATTAGTTTATTTGGCCTGATTGGTTATGCATGGGTGTTTGTTTGAATGCAAGGGTGCAAAGTGGATTATTTTGCCAGAAAATGGTCAATGCGTGGCGCCCAGACCCCTTCCTATGATTTAGGCTCCATTTTTCTAAACAAACTCTGTTACAGTGACACATAAAAGCCTGTCAGTGATGTTCAGACCTACTATATGAAGCAGTGCTAACAATAAGAAAAACTCAGTCGCATCTAGTAGAATTAAAAAAAAAAAATTTTTTACGTGAAATGACAAATAAATTAAAAATAAGTGACATACAATAACCCCCCCCCCCCCCCCCCCCCCCCCCTCCAGTCCATCACACCAAAGCACATTACTTGTGTTTTTTTGCCTTTGCCTGTACCAGTGTGTTTTTCCTCTTTTGAGCAGCTATGTGCCTCAGTTTGGCTTGCCTGTCCTCCTACACAGCAGTGTTCCTGCTTTGCTATATAAAAGAAAAAGATTAGAAATTATTTATATTTGAAATATAATTAAATATTGTTTCCAGAGCAGCAAGAGCAATGTTTACACCAGCAAATTAAGTAAACGATAAAAACGCCATAATATCTCACTGATAACAAGAAATTCAACAAAATAATGAATACTCCTGATATCAAAATACTGATTGAAGTTTAGAAAGAAGAACAGACTTGCTTGACCTTGTTCATTACAGCGGTTCCACTAACCAGCCCTACAGGCGACACGGCTCAGATGCTCTTTATCTGCAGGTCAATGGAGAAGCGCAATAGCCAACTAAAACTTAGTCATTTGTCTTGTATGATCGTCAACATAATAACCTATGCCGTTTTATCACTATTACTGAAACAAGTCCCCAGTTTGGAGAGAAAAGGGGTAAAATCCTATGTTTTTGCCATTCTCTCCAAAGCACCATGTGAATTTCACCAAAAGGTGACGAGTTTGCACCCCTGCGAATGACTTTGACTCTGTGCTTGTTTTGTAAAGCTTGATTGGAAGGGCAAACCTTTTGCATGGTGTATAAGGGTGTGATGTCAGTTCTTTTTTGCCATGGTTTAATTGGTTGTTTATGTGAGATAATGTGTGTGTGTGTGTTTGTGTGTGTGTATGTATCTATCTCTATAGTAACGCATCTTTATGTATCTTTGCCTCTATCTATTTATCCATGTATAAATAGATAGAGGTCGTCGTTCTGACTGATCATAATGCCTGTGAACATTCAACACTAATTTTACATCTTCTACTACTCATATATTTATTTGATCACGATCAATTGCCCTTTCATGATTAATCATGAAGGGCAAATACACATCTCTACACACGTAATCAACACCTACCAACGACAGTGTATCTTCTGAATGAATTAGATCGTCATATTAAAAATAAATAGAATTGAAAAGCACACAGCCAAGCCTAAGCCAAAGCTTTTCTTGAGAATAAAGATGTCTGTCTTTCTTCGCTCGGTGCTGCATCACCCGTTTCGTTGCTATGATTGGTTGCGGGCTTATCCAATTAGGTCCAGGGGCATTTTGGGCTGCGCCCGTTGGTGACGCCCCTTGGAAATAGAAAATGAACGAAGGGGTTCCAGACTAATTGCAGTTTGCAATTTGTCTGGCGATGCCAGGCTACTTAGGTTGGGCTTCAGAACTGATGCTGACTTCTCCTTGGCCAGTTGTAGCAAATCGCCTTGGTGTGGCGCTCACACCACAAGAGCTACGCCGAAAATACATTGCAGGTGACGTTTGATGATAATCGGGACATTGCAGACTGGATCAGAGAGACGGCGTGCAATTATCGGGGCTCGCTGACGCCCTTAAACGATACGACTAAAGCTAAGCTTGAGACTTAGTTTCCTTCTGATCGCTAAAAGCAGTCCGCGACCCAGAAATCGCTCTTAAATGTTGACGTGTATTCCTGGCGTTACTTTGGCTATCTTACAAGTATATCCATTATCATCCTGAGCAATCGGCCTTCTGTATCAGTGGGGGTTCCTCCCAGAGCAGATGGAGAATGGCAAAGGCTGCCTGCAATTTAGAAATCAGTATTTTTTGTCTGCCTCAAATTACTATTTTCGATTGTCGATTTTATGGTATGGGCTATTTTTGTGTTATTGAAGCGCCTTTCATGCCCCTTTCACAGCAGTCATATTATATTAAAGGGAGAAATTCGAGTTGTTGAGAAAAAAAAAGCGAGAGGGCATGACAACAGACAACAACAGGGTAAGGGACTACTGGTTAGAAGGAGTTGACATCCACTGTGAGCCGTTGCTCTGGTACAGAAAGTCCTATTGATTTCTTCTCCTGCAGGCTGCAGGCTGCCTCAGCAGGACTGCTTTGTGGACAACAGTCAACGTTAAGCTTCACTCTGTTCCTGGAGAGACACCAACAGGAGTTGCCATAACACAAGCAGTATTCTTCCCAGCCGGGGAAGTACTCCACAAATAGGTGGTTTGCACATTATAAATCATAATAAATGACTAAATTCGTACACAGGAGCAGAAGAAAGACACCGTTTTTGTAAATGGAAAAAGGTAACACCTGTAACAATTAATGTAAAAACCTAAGAGCAAATTTAATGTAATAAACATGTACTGTAATGGAACAGCTTCAACCTAAAGTGGGCAGCTGACTTCAAATGAAGTCGATTTTTTTGGACTGAAGAAGTTCTTGTTTAAGTTCATGCACAAACTTGTTTTATACTCAGACGGTTTCGGATTGGTCCCTGAACATTCCATAAGTTAAGACCAGTGGGGTCTCCATAGAGACGGGAAACCCCAATGCAGAAATAAATCCAAATACTATGTTAGCGAGGCCCTCATCTGCAGATCTCAGCAAGTTCTTCAATCTTGGAGGTGCAAGAAGTGGCAGAAGTAACCCTACTGCTTTCTCGCCTATTCTTAACCGCAACACCTAACCATACTGCTCTGTGACGTTATTGCATATTCAGTACATGATGCTACATGTTGCTACACTGCTAGTTGCACACTACATACTTGTATAATTTCCCTAACATGATACTTTAAAGCCAAGTGTAATCTGGAAGCAGAAGAAAACACTGCTGGCAAATGAGAAAAGTTGAAAACATGCTAGGTCTCGGTACAAACTGTTCTCAACGACGTGGGTAATTGGTACCTTCCTTGGTGCTTTTTACAACTGCTACAGCAGACTCACTTAAAGGTTAGTGTTGTTAAATTAAAAGGCAAGACGATGTCAAACTTGGAAACCCGGTAAAAAGAAGCAAAGATGCAAGTCGAATTAATAATACCGTAAGGAGTTTTATTCCAATACTAATATAGTGTACAAAAATGTCAACTCCAAATACATGCTACAATCTCTACAGCGCACTGTATTCTTGTCGATAGGCCCACGCCTTAAAGGTGTGGACCCGCGAGAGAACCCCGGAGAAAGAGACCGTGATCTCTGCGACCAGAGGTTATATCGTCAGGGCAGCGCCCTGCTGAGGAATGTTTCCCTCTCCTCAGCTGGGGGTCTTCGTCGAGAGGGGGATGTTTTAGTGTTCCATGGGCACTACTCCGTTGGGGGAATGCAACGGTATCTTGGCCGCATACTACAGAATGTTTACATAAGGCCGCACTTCACGGGGTGTCGTTTGTTTTGGTAGAAGTGTCAGGTTATATTTCGGCAGACATATCGAGTTACGTGTTTTTTCTACAACATTAGTAGTATAGTTGGTCGACCGTCCCTTGCTGGAGTCAAGGTTACCATCAAAACAGCAAGATGTAAACTCAGACGGGGGAGAGCAAATGGTACTACTGCAGAATGCAAAAGTCATTATAACAGAGATGTTGCTTTGGTCTTGATAATGAAGTGAGTTGATTGAATGTAAATGAATCGGAGTCGCTGCAGTTAAAAAGGTTTGAACGGGAGCCATCGGACAAGAGTGGCTGGCAAGGGCTCACAAAACACGATGTGTACCCAAGTGTCGTGGGTCTTTTTCCCCTTAGTGGAAAAGTCATTGTCCATATTTATCCCTTCCCTCTTTCCTATCCACTAGTATCACTCCCTCCTCCTCCTCCTCCTCCTCTGCATCTCCTCAGTGCTATCTCTCGTTCACTCTCTCTTAGTATGTTTTATCTATTTATCTAATGCATGAAAAAAATATACATTGACCATTACCAAACATGTCTCAATTAAAAAAATATATATATTCATTGTTGTTGACATTTTGACATCAACAAAGATGTTACATATTCATGGATTTATTCCAATCGTTTTGTTGGCAACAATCTTGAATTTTGTTGAGGTAAATGGCAAATAATGAAGAGTTGTTTGGTGCCAAGACATTTCCACTCTTCCACGCGATCTGGTATTGTTTAACAGCCGGAGAGGATGGAGATGGCATTTCCAGTCTGTTCCATCCTGCCATAAAGAAGCTGGAGTCGTCAGCAGCTCTTTTGTGTGAGCAGACCAACCTTAATGATCTGTCAATTAGCCTGGGTAACATGGTTAATAAGATGAGACATAGAGAGAGCAAGCGAGAGATAGAGAGAGAGTGTGTGTGTGTGTGTGTGTGTATTTGTGCATCTATGTGTGTGTGTATTTGTGCATCTATGTGTGTCTAAAAAGCAGAAAAAAAGCAGTGAGTTATTTTTCCCTGCATCTTTTGGGATATGCACCAGTGTGGATATCTCTTTTCTCTTTGTCTCTTTTTAATGTGTGTGTGTGTGTGTGTGTGTGTGTGTGTGTGTGTGTGTGTGTGTGTGTGTGTGTGTGTGTGTGTGTGTGTGTGTGTGTGTGTGTGTGTGTGTGTGTGTGTGTGTGTGTGTGTGTGTGTGTGTGTGGAAACATTGCGCATGTGCAAGTATGCATGCGGGATCATGTAACCACCAACATGCCATCTGTGGATGATGTGTGTCTGTGTGCATAGTATGCTTGTATGTGCGTGCGTGTAAAGTAGCTGATAGCGCGTGCGTCTGGGTCTATGGCGGCACACAGCAGCAGGCTTCAGATCCTTAACTACAACAGACCGCCCCCTCCGGTGCATGCCAACCAGACAACTTACACATCTTTCATAGCCTTCAGCATTATAAAGAGTCAGAAAACATACACATCTTTATGGAGAAATCTGATGGATGGTTCTCTCTGAAATATCCACATCCTCCTCTTGTAAATTCCTTCTTTGATCAACACACCCAGGACAGCGGAAGCAGTGTACTAGTGAGTAATGAGTAATAACTTGAACTGGCTAAGGTGTGTGTGTGTGTGTGTGTGTGTGTGTGTGTGTGTGTGTGTGTGTGTGTGTGTGTGTGTGTGTGTGTGTGTGTGTGTGTGTGTGTGTGTGTGTGTGTGCGCGCACTCTTGAGAGACAGGTTTCATTGGTCCAAGATTTTTTTTTATTGTGTTTAACTGCACTTGTGTGAACCAATAGAAGCATGCTTTAAACTAATATAACCTTGTGTGTGTAACCTTGTGTCTGAATAACATTGTGTGTATTAACTTGTGTGTGTAACCTTGTGTCTGAATAACCTTGTGTGTATTAACTTGTGTGTGTAACCTTGTGTCTGAATAACCTTATGTGTAACCTTGTGTTTATAACCGTGTGTGTGTAACCTTGTGTGTGTGTAACCTTGTGTGTGTAACCTTGTGTGTATAGCCTTGTGTGTATAACCTTGTGTGTGTAACCTTGTGTGTGTAACCTTGCGTGCATCTCAACGCAGTGGGATGTTACAGATCTGCTACACCAGGAGCCGACGTTTAGCAGAGCAAGGGGCCGCTAGCCTACGCGACTGTTATTCTCTGCTTCCATGTTAGCCTCCGCGTCCATGTTAGCCTCCGCGTCCATGTTAACCTCTACGTCCGTGTTAGCCTCTGCGTCCATGATAGCCTCCGCGTCCATGCTAGCCTCCGTGTCCATGCTAATCAATTAGAGATTCACAACTTTTAGGCCGCAGGTCTATTTTTGCTCGTGACGATGCCTGGCTTCAATTCCCCTTCCTTGTGATGACAATCCATAGAAATGTTAGCAAATAATGACTTCCATGCTCTCTTTGATGTATATTTGATTCTGCAGGGTTTCTCTGAGCCGATGAGATGCATGTCAACCTACTGACAGCAAATACTTCAATGAATAATCTTAAAAGGTTCCTGTCTATCTAAAATTGACCCGCAAAAAGAGTAATGGTGGTTTGTAATCGGACTGCATTTGAAGTCCAGTTTTTGAAAGAGTAGGCAATCTATTACATTTATAATGGACTGTACGGGAGAAATGAATTGTGTCTGCTGGCTCCCTGAGCCATTACGTGGATCATAATGGTGTGACAGCGTTTTGAAGCATTGAAGAATCAGTTGATTGTTGCTCAATTACAAAATTACCACAATTATTAAAATGGCTGTTTTAACTCCTTACTTCAACCCAGTGTTAACATACCTTTCTAAAACCAAGATCACTACCAAAGTAAAAAGATCGGCAAAGTTCCACACTGTGTACAATTTGAGAAAACGAAGCCCTGAGTCAAGTTTAACTCACAATATTGCTTATTTTATTAGATAACCAACATCTATGATAGGCATATGTGAAAATGTCTTAATCAAGGAAAAACCCATGTAAAAAAAATGGCCAAATAGCATTTTGGTAGTCCGTGAAGTCAGAAGGGAAACTTCTAGCTTTTAATTCAGTGTCATTTTGAAGTTCTATTATATCCGTGTGAACACCAATTGGTAAATCGAATACCTGACAAAGCCATTTTTCTTTCTTTAGTCTTTGCTGTAACATACTTGCTAGCACTAACAAGCCCAGTGCATAACCACATGACACACCTCTAATTACCTGGCTACATTACACTAAAAACTATTAGTTTGATGTATTGATGTATTTATTTGTTAACGTTTTCTTCCCCATGTTCTGAATCCACTTGAAGTGCCCACAAGATCGAATCGTCGCTCGCTAACGATGAGACCATTGCCTCCGCTACACACAGCTAAGCTGCCAGCATAGCAAGTACTACGCTTCGCCTTGCAAACGCTACAGCAGCCCTACTAATGCAGCCCTGGCCCTAGTTTGAATTAGCAACAGTTTAGTTTTGCTAATTAAATCCACATTGCTCAATATCACAATTTCATCAGCATGTCCACCCTGTCTAAGATCTGGCCTGACAAATCTAATTTGACTGTGCAATGTCTTAGTCGAGGACACCCCTACTATCTTGTTCAAACACAACGCCCGACCTAGCAACGCACACGGTTTCCAAAGTTAACACACCGCTATGTGAACAAAACCACAAAGAGAGAGATGGGAAGAGAGAGAGGGAAGAGGAAAAGAGAGAGAGACAAGGCTGGGCTAAAGGGGGGAAGGGGTCAGCCAGGCAGGACTAGAGAGAGATAGACTGAGACGGAGAGAGCGAGAGAACGAGAGGGAAGAGGACTAGAGAGAGATAGACTGAGACGGAGAGAGCGAGAGAACGAGAGGGAAGAGGACTAGAGAGAGATAGACTGAGACGGCGAGAGAACGAGAGGGAAGAGGACTAGAGAGAGATAGACTGAGACGGCGAGAGAACGAGAGGGAAGAGGACTAGAGAGAGATAGACGGAGAGAGCGAGAGAATGAGAGGGAAGAGGACTAGAGAGAGATAGACTGAGACGGAGAGAGCGAGAGAACGAGAGGGAAGAGGACTAGAGAGAGAGAGACTGAGACGGAGAGAGCGAGAGAACGAGAGGGAAGAGGACTAGAGAGAGATAGACGGAGAGAATGAGAGGGAAGAGGACTAGAGAGAGATAGACTGAGACGGAGAGAACGAGAGGGAAGAGGACTAGAGAGAGAGACTGAGACGGAGAGAGCGACAGAACGAGAGCCGGAACCACCATAGCCATAGCCTCTGCAGTGGATGGATACTGAGCCTGTGAAGAGGACGCTCAATGCTTGCAGGAAATTGCTCTGGACTGACAGAGCCCAGGCTGAAGCAGCGTGTTGGAGCAGACGTAACGTTGCCAAGGGAAGAATGCGAGGGCAGATGAGACCGGTAATAAGATAACTTGACCTTGTGATTCTGACGGCACGCGCCGACAAACCTGCCGCCGAGACACGGGCTGATCTATAATCGTACTGAGAGGATCAGAACAGACCTGTCTCTGATCAATACCAGAAACAGCCGTTCACCTGGAAAGGAACACACACACACGCGCACACCCACAAACACACACTCCAACAAAATATTTATATATATTAGACTAGAGAGAGACAGACTGAGACGGAGAGAGCGAGAGAACGAGAGAGAAGAGGACTAGAGAGACAGTCTGAGACGGAGAGAACGAGAGAAAAGAGGACTAGAGAGAGAGAGAGTCTGAGACGGAGAGAACGAGAGAAAAGAGGACTAGAGAGAGAGAGAGACTGAGACGGAGAGAGCAAGAGAACGAGAGGGAAGAGGACTAGAGAGAGAGAGACTGAGATGGAGAACGAGAGAACGAGAGGGAAGAGGACTAGAGAGAGAGAGACGGAGAGAGCGAGAGAACGAGAGGGAAGAGGACTAGAGAGAGAGACTGAGACGGAGAGAGCGAGAGAACGAGAGAGAAGAGGACTAGAGAGAGAGAGACGGAGAGAGCGAGAGAGAAAGGTGCTTCATGAGGGAAAGAGATAATGGCAGGATGGAGTAGTGAAGCATCCACTGAGGCAGGGTGGGCCAGGCCATTTCGGAGAGAGGGGAGCCACTGAGTAAGAAGGAAAGAAAGAAAGAAACAGAATTATTCAGACAAGAATGAGATTCAGGGGGAAAACACCCGTTGTAAATGCCTTCATTTTGCAGTTGGTCCCTTTGTTCCTTGGTTCCATCTCCATTTAGATTACTTTCTGGTGGGGGAAGGGGGGGGGGGACACTCACAAAAAATGTGATTGCACTCACATACATATACCGATATACCCATGTAAACACAGTAACCCAAACAAGACAAGCAATACACACCAGCAACCGTCGTCAACCTGACGTATTACGTGTGAAACACTAACTGGTGTGAACAGAAATAAAACCAACGCTCTCTCTTACCATCCAATGTGTTGTCACATGGTACACAAATCATTATAGTTGAATGTAGGGCATTTGATTCAAACTACCAAACCACTGTACAGCAGCTACTTGAGATTCCTCACATAATCGTAAGATAACGACAATAATAACCACAACATATATACGCTCATGTTTCAGGACAAGGCATTTAGGAAAACGTCTGTGGCAAAGCCCTTTTGTGAGAACAACAACAAGGCCATGTTAACATCCTCTTACTGACACACTCCGTGCTGTGTGTGTCATTACTCACTAAAACACAGTCACATCAGCCCTATCACAGCTTTCAGTTAGGAGGGCTGGGCCTTTTCCATTCAACCTGTGGGTGTGTGTGTGTGTGTGTGTGTATGTATGTGTGTGTGTGTGTGTGTGTGTGTGTGTGTGTGTGTGTGTGTGTGTGTGTGTGTGTGTGTGTGTGTGTGTGTGTGTAACTGCTAGTCTCTTGGTTGCATGTGAAAAGCAAGGCCTGCTTTATGTGTGAGGTGTGATGTGTTAGCGTGTGTCTGAAACGGAAGGCTGCTGGCTGTCTTTTTGCCTACTTGTTCCGGAGCCTGCAGCTGGCTCACAGTGAATACATGTTTACTGTTTGAAAAAGCTGCAACAACTCTGAATGTACTGTATGTACTCTAACCCTAACCCAGTGAACACATGTTTACTGTTTGAAAAAGCTGCAAGAACTCTGAATGTACTGTATGTACTCTAACCCTAACCCAGTGAACACATGTTTACTGTTTGAAAAAGCTGCAAGAACTCTGAATGTACTGTATGTACTCTAACCCTGCTGTACTCTAAGAGTTGCAAGAACTCTGTGTCCGTCTTTAAAGAGCGCAGAAACCCACAGACAGAAGGGGCACCAAAGTACACGGATACAGTTGTTTGCTGCACTACAACAAGCTACATGTGTGTGTTTCCAGTCAAACCAAACAGTGAGCCACCTACAGCTGGGTGCAGTTTGTTGTTTGTGTGCTCCCTGTCAGTGTACCCCCCCCCCCCCCCCCCCCCCCCCATCCCCAGAACACACTTTGCTGCTCCGTGTTTTTCAGCCATGTTGTCAGAATGTTGTTTCAAAACCCTCCCGTCATGAATCCTTTCCTTGGACTAAAACTTTGTTTTTAATGGTCATAAACAAGTCGACGAGGACAGACACGCTTCTTTTAAATGGCTCCAGGGACAAACGAGTTTCCTGCTTCGGTCAGAATGAAACGCCGATGGATAATAGCTCGTCCGTGTTTATGGGAAGCAATGTTTACGGACGTTACTGTTTCTGATGTGTGTTGCGGGTGTTAACTGATATCACAGCGCCACAGACTCAGAATCGTTCACTGGGGAAGCTCAGGCAAATTTAACAAACCCTGTCTTTTGCATATGTTTGTATTTTTTTGTATAATGGTTTTTGTCTATTTGCCCAATTAGTAATCAGGTAAGCTCACAGAAAAGTGATCTTCTTCAGAAGAGTGCTGATGAGGGATGCTGTACCTCCGAGGTCATAGAGAAAGGACTTGAGTCGAGGGGGGGGGGTGTATCATACTGGTGCTTTCAGCTGCTTGTTTATGTATGCATAGAAACGGCACAATGCCTGTACCCACTTCGCTGTGGTTTTGTTTATTATTTTCTCGCCGACTCAATATCATAACCCGATAAACCTTTAGCACGCTGAATAAATGAATTATTCAACATCTTATGGACTCAGATGCTGAATGAATAGGTTACACACGATAATACACACACCCACACACACAGTCGCTGAGTGTTTTGTGATGTTGAGAATAATATACAACATAATATAATGCAAATGACCGCCATTCCACCGTGTCCCTGGAGAGGGAGAAAGTGTCTAGACAGTAATATGCATGTGCAAACCCATACACACAAACGCAAATGAGCAGACACAAACTGGCCTGAAAAAAAACATAGAAACAAACACACACCCTTCAATATGAAAAGATACACAACCGCACATCTGCTGATGCTCAGTCCACACTTCTCAAATGACTACACTAAACATGCACACATGGGAGGCAGTGGGAGGGCTGAGGTGTATGGACACCTACTTCAAGTTCTGGGGATTTGTTCTCATAATGGTGAAAATATGAATCTTGCGCACGCACACACATACGCACGCACACCGCACACACACTTTGACTCTAACTCATGTGCACTTCATTTAAACACTCCAAAAAAAAAAAATCCACCCAAAAGTAGCGACTGCTGCCAATGACAGAGCGTGGTCTCGTGTGGCATTCCTGCCTCACACAATGGACCCATGAGCAACCGGTGGGTTCATCAGTGGCTCATACCTTAGTAGTCCTTAAGGTGAGGCCAAGAGGCCGCAGGATGGGACACAGGTTTCCTCCAAACAACAGTCAAAGGTGCAACCCACCTCGTGTACAGTGCTCTACCACTGGTAAACATCTGGAGTGCTGTCCCTGGCTATTACACACGCACACATCAACGCACGCAAACACACACACACATGCATACACGCACACACTCTGGCTTGAAGCATTTTTACCATAGTACAACCGACAAGTCTTCAAATGTGTGTAAGAAGAGAGGTGGATGAAAGTGAGATGAGAGACAATGCAGGGAGAGGATGGAAGTTAAGAGGAGAGTGAAGAGGATGAGAGGAGAGAAGTTAAGATGCAAGCATGTCAGATGAGTCTACCATCTAAAGCTGGCAATCACACACACACACACACACACATGTACAAACCCTCTTTTGACTGAACCTTTTTACAGCTCTTTAATTAAGTCGGTATTCTGAGACACAAACACACACAATAACACACACACACATCCTGGTTACAGGCTAACATCAACCACACGTAATGCAGTCCTAGAACCAGTTACTTTAAAACAATTTGTTCAAGAACGGAAATAGGTGCTGCGTTGTACATCTAAACCTACAGTGAGTGAGTGTGAGTGTGAGTGTGAGTGTGTGTGTGTGTGTGTGTGTGTGTGTGTGTGTGTGTGTGTGTGTGTGTGTGTGTGTGTGCGCGCAGTTGAGCTGTCTGACAAAGCAGCTGAACTGATGTTGCTGTTGTAATTACAGGGGCCTCAAAGGAACCTCCCGTTAAGCTGCTATAAGCTGAGATGGAGAGCTGTGGGGAAATGAAGGACTCCAGAGAGAGAGAGAGAGAGAGAGAGAGAGAGAGAGAGAGAGAGATAGAGAGAGAGAGAGAGAGAGAGAGAGAGAGAGAGAGAGAGAGAGAGAGAGAGAGAGATTCCACTAAAGCGAAACGACAAGTGCACTGGGACATTAATTGTCACAACACAGTGTTATGAAACAATAGCACAAGCGAGGGGGGGGTTGAAAGAGCGGGAAAGAGGGCTGCGCTGGATAGGGAAGCAGAGAGAACGAGATGAGGTTGACAACAAAGACGGAGTGAAAGAGATAAACAAAGGAGAGAGAGCAAGCAGAGACAAATAGGGGCGTTGTCCCTCTGCGATGCCAGCGCTACAAAAAAAGGCTGTTGAAGCCATTTTGTGTGACAGGAAGAAAGCCAAACATTTTAATAAGCCGCAGGTTGCTCCAAAAAGTTCAAACATTAATATTGACAAGTAAGAAACAATAAATTGATTGTTTTGACAAAGTGGGGACGGCACGGTGGAAATGAGAAATGATTTCTAGTGAACGCGTCGAGGGGCCATGAGCACTCACTGCCACAGAAACAAAGGAATCATTAATAAATGCACACAATAGAACAGCGTTGTCTGCAACCTTTGACCTCATTGAGAAATCCAACACATCATGTCCTGGTTTTCTCAATGAGATCAAAGGTTTTATATTGTCTGCATGTATTAGGCAACTTGCCTTCTGATGGAAAGCTGCTTCAGCCAGTCTCCCTGCGTTGGCACAGTGTGAACTCTTCTTGGTTATTAACTCTACTAATGATGTCACTTGTTGTGCTCAAACATGAACAACGTGAGCTGAGGATCAGTGGGGTTGAAACGGAAGTAAACCGGAACCATAGCCTCTGCAGTGGACGGATGCTGAGCCTGTGAAGAGGACGCTCAATGCTGGGAGGACATTGCTCTGGACTGAGAGAGGCCAGGCTGAAGCAGCGTGTTGGAGCAGACGTAACGTTGCCAAGGGAAGAATGCGAGGGCAGATGAGACCGGTAATAAGATAACTTGACCTTGTGATTCTGACGGCACGCGCCGACAAACCTGCCGCCGAGACACGGCTGATCTATAATCGTGGATCAGATCTGATCAATACCAGAAACAGCCGTTCACCTGGAAAGGAACACACACACGCGCGCACACACACCCACAAACACACACTCCAACAAAATATATATATATATATATACTGAATCAGAATTAGGAAGCTCACTGTCAGATGGACAGACAGACAGACAGACAGACAGAGACACAGCATCAAAAAACGGAACCCCTTCCAAATGTGTACGACCAGGCATAGACAAAATTCATGAAAAAGAATTCATTGAATCCTTTTTGTTTATCCCGGCTCCTGCCATAAGATTCATCAGAGCCTCCTCATGTAGAGTGTCAATTATTAATCTTTTCATTTGTGGTGTTATATTAGAATGCATGGCTCAGAGCACACGCAGACACCACTGTGGAAGGCACCATAAACTCATTTTGTGAGGACAAAAGGCTTGGAAAGGATACAGGACTGACTGATAAGTATTGTGAATTATGAATGCCAAAAGAGAAGTGTCCTTGGTGCATGGTAAGAGGTGACAGATTATTATGCAAGCATGTACAGTCATGAAGCTTTGCACATTGTGTTGTCCCAGAAAACAAGATGAAAAGGAATACATTGTAACATGAGGTAGCTTTCTTTGAGAAGTTGCTTTGTTTTCTATTTTGGTGAATGCTAGTAAAAATAAATCTTTCAAAATGTCTCCTTCTTACTTCTTATGTAAGCCAGTATGTGAAGAAAGGAGCAATCGTAGATTATAATGCATTGGGACACAGCCTATGCAAAATAAAAATATGGTCATATGCTTTGCAGGCAAACAGTCAAAGTAAAGGCCTTTGAGCTTTTACTTTGGAGGAGACTTCTGGTTGAAACAGTACAGAGTCCCTTGGGTAATTGCTAAATAAAAGAAACAGAAAGCAGTGGCATGTTATCTCCCCGTGCCCACAGAAACACAGGATTAATAACCATGTGTAGGGATAGAAGGACCGTGCCATACACACACACACACACACACACACACACACACACACACACACACACACACACACACACACACACACACAGATCTATTCTCTTTGTTTCTTTGTTGTTTCAATCTTCTCTTCCTTTTGTCTGCGTCTCTTCACTATCACAGAGAGTACAGTTACAGATCCAACAACAAACTACATTGTTCATGAAATGATGTGGGCACAAACCAAAAGAGACACACAAACATTACATTTGTGATCTTAATTAGGAATCACTTTTTTCTTGTTAGTGATTCAATTTGCATTTAGTTCTGTGACTCTTGCGTGTCGCCCATAGGGCAAAAAAGCTGATTGCTAAAACCAATTTCAAAGTAGGCAACTAATTGATAATGACATCAAGTTCAGACATCAGGTACAGCAAGAAAGATGTACACAGTTTAGCTTAACAAATATTTATTTGGTGCTTGAGAAAATGTACGTATAAAGTTCCATATTTATATAGCTTTTTTTCTTCCTTATTTCTATATTTTTTCACATTTATATATGTATGTCTTCACCTGACAATTAAAAGGATGACCCATTATTTTCTTTCTAATTACTAGTTAAGTTGTGTGTAACCTTTGAGTGCACAATTAAAAGTATTAAAAAGATAATGATATTTTCATTTATTTCTTTTTTTAAGCAGTTGGTTCACCGGGCTCTTTATAACTTTGTGTCCTCAGCATTCCTGTAAGCAACATTGTAAGAAGCCAGACTCCTATAATAATTACCTTCTGTTCTTTATCGAGGTGGCTTTCGATAAAGGGGACTCTTGAATACATAGGAGAAGTGAAGAACCTAGAGCACCTCAATTCAATCCAACGACCAAGTTTGCTCAAAGGGTTAAGGACAAAACTGTTAAGGTACAGAGCTAGGACCCAAACGCGAGACACCGAGACAGAGAGGGAATGGGGTCGAAAGGGATTTATTTGCAAAGGTACAGGCAAGGGCAAGGCAGGCGGATGGTCAGGCAGGCGGATGGTCAGGCAGGCAGGGGTTCGTTGGCAGGCGGGTGGCAGCAGGCCGAGGGACGTAGGCAGGCGGGTGGTCAGGCAGGCGAGTGGTCGATAACAGGGAAGGCAGTCAGACGAGTGGAGGCAGGAGTCGGGACGGAACCGGGGAGGACTAGAGGAAAAGGACAAGCGGGTTAGACAGGCTAGGGCTGAGGAAAGAGAAACTAGAGCGCTGGGACGAGGTACTAACTTGGAAAAGTGTAACAACGAACTGGCGCCGGCTGCTTGGTGAGGAGGGAAGAAATAGGGTGCGTTGATTGATGGATTGGAGACCGGAGTGTAGAGCGGAGTGCACGTGGGTAATTGCTGACGGAGAGGTAAACAAGGGCACGTGGGGAAGTGACAACCGGCGCCACTAGGTGGTGGCAGAGGGTGACTTTACAGTACCCCCCGCCCCCCCCCCCCCCCCCCTCTACGAGCGCCTCCAGGCGGACGAACGGGGTGAGAGGGGTGCAGACGATGAAAGTCCCGGATAAGGGAAGCGTCCAGGATACGACTCCGTGGAACCCAGGACCGCTCCTCAGGTCCGTAGCCTTCCCAGTCCACCAGGTACTGGAATCCTCGGCCGCGACGACGCACGTCGAGGAGGCGTCTGACCGTGTACGCCGGATGGTTGTCGATCAGCCGGGGGGGAGGTGGCGCCGGGGACAGAGGAGACAGCGGACTTGAGGAGACGGGCTTCAGCTTGGAGACGTGGAAGGTGGAAGGTGGGGTGTATGCGGAGAGACGAGGGGAGCTTGAGGCGGACGGCACAGGGGTTGATCAGGGACTCAACCTCAAACGGTCCGACAAACCGGGGAGAGAGCTTCTGAGAGGACCCCTTTAATGGAAGGTCCTTGGACCGGAGCCAGACCTTCTCTCCGGGGGAGTACTGCGGGGCCGGTTGTCAGTGCTTGTTCGCCTGGTGTTGAGAGCGGGAGGACGCACGGAGAAGTGCGGCAAGTGCACGCTTCCAGGTGCGCTGGCAACAGCGTAGGTGAGCCTGAACAGAAGGAACCGCGATCTCTGCCTCCAGGGCCGGGAACAGGGGCGGTTGGTATCCCAGAGAGCACATGAGCGGAGACAGACCAGTGGACGCATTGATAAGGGTATTGTGGGCATACTCAACCCAAGGAAGTTGAGTACTCCAGGACGAGGAGTTGGTGCTGGTCACGCAGCGGAGTGCGGCTTCCATTTCCTGGTTCGCCCTTTCGGACTGCCCGTTGGTCTGCGGATGGTAGCCGGAGGAAAGGCTGACCGTGGTTCCCAGAGCCGCACAGAACGCTCGCCAGACCTGAGAGATAAACTGCGGACCCCGGTCCGACACGATATCCAGAGGAATGCCATGGAGGCGAAACACATGGGAAACCAAGAGGTCCGCAGTCTCTCTGGTGGAGGGGAGCTTAGGGAGCGCAATAAAATGTGCAGCCTTGGAAAAGCGGTCTATGACGGTGAGTATGGTGGTGTTGCCATCAGAGTGGGGGAGACCGGTGACAAAGTCCAGGGCAATGTGGGACCATGGACGACTGGGGATAGGCAAGGGTCGGAGCAAACCGGTACGTGGCTGAGTGGAGGTCTAGCTACGGGCACAGACAGCACACGCCGCAATGAAAGCGCGGACGTCAGCGTCCATGGAGGGCCACCAAAACCGCAGACGAACGAACTCCAGGGTTCGGGTTACGCCTGGATGACACATGAGGCTCGAGGAATGAGCCCAGGTGAGCACCTTGGACCTCACCTTGTCAGGGACGAACAGTCAATTGGGCGGACCGGAGCCAGGATCTGGCTGTTGTCGCTGAGCCTGGAGAACAGCGGATTCGACCTCCAGGGTGAGCGTAGCGACCAGACAGGCTGACGGCAGGATGGACTCTGGTTCAGAGCAGGGATCCTCGAGGGAGTGTAGTCGGGACAGGGCGTCCGGCGTAACGTTGCGGGAACCAGGTCGGTAGGTAAGGGTGAATTTGAAGCGTCTGAAGAAAAGTGCCCACCTGGCCTGCCGGGAGTTGAGTCTCTTGGCCGACTGAATATACTCCAGGTTCCGGTGGTCCGTCCAGACAATGAATGGCTGGTCTGCTCCTTCCAGCCAGTGGTGCCACTCCTCCAGAGCCAGTTTCACCGCCAAGAGCTCGCGGTTCCCGACGTCATAGTTGCGCTCAGGCGGGGTCAGCCGGCGCGAGAAGAAAGCGCAAGGATGGAGCTTGTGGTCAGCGGCGGAACGCTGAGACAGCACCGCCCCCACCCCAGTGTCGGAAGCGTCGACCTCAACGATGAACTGGAGAGTCGGGTCGGGCTGAACGAGGATGGGCGCGGAATACGAATCGCTCCTTCAGGTTTCGAAACTCCGCCTCCGCCTCCGGTGTCCACTCGAAGAGCCTCTTAGAAGAGGTTAGGGCAGTGAGAGGGGCAGCGATCTGACCATAGTCTCTGATGAAGCGGAGGTAAAAATTGGCGAAGCCGAGGAACTGCTGGAGCTGTTTCCTGGAGGAAGGAGAAGGCCACTCAGCTACCGCAGAGACCTTGCACGGATCCATCTTCACCTCCCCCTGGCCGATGATGTAACCCAGGAAGGAGACGGACGGGACATGGAAGTCGCACTTCTCTGCCTTAACGAAGAGTCTGTTCTCTAGAAGGCGCTGGAGAACCTGCCGTACATGTGTTATGTGCTCTTCCACTCCTACAGGGGAAGAGGAGGGACGGATTATCCCAGCGGCGAGGGACTCCTGGACGTATTGCTCCATGGACAACCGCTCGGGATGGGAGAGGTTATACAGCCGACTGCTGGGCAGGGGAGCTCCGGGGAGTAGATCGATGGTGCAATCATAAGGGCGGTGGGGAGGTAAAGAGAGGGCGCGGGCCTTGCTGAAAACCTCTCCAAGGTCATGGTAAACCGATGGAACGGAGGAGGGGGTGGTGGTCTCTTCCCGTTGAGGGACTGGGCTAAAATGGGGGAATCCAAGGGGGTGGTCTTAATCCCAAGTTGCCTGACTAACTGTCGATCAATGAAGGATTCGTCCGCTCCCGAATCCAAGAGGACCGACAGGGGGAAGGATTCATCCCGCCATAACAGGACGGAGTCCAGAACGGGACGGGGGGCCGAGGGATCAAGAGTTCGCCAAAATCCCTCGAGTTACAGGCGAGTCGACCCTTTTCCCGGACAGGTGGGACAGGAAGCAATGGTGTGTCCCGGGAGACTTCAATAAAGGCAAACACCAGGGAACGTGGGGAAGTGACAGCTGGTGCCACTAGGTGGTGGCAGAGGGTGACGTTACAAAAACTGTGGAGTACAACAAACGACATTTCAAAAGGCACAGGAAACATCGCCCTTTCAGTTCTAAATTGGGTTAGGTGTTGTTAGTTTACTGAGCTACCAAAGTTATTAAAAATCAGTTAAGGTCATAACTATGACCTTGTGTTGCATTAGCTTCAACCAGTTAAATAGTCTATTATACAACAGTAAGTTTCGACCAAGTAATTTTATTTGGACAAGAGGCATTCCATGAGTGCTGATAGGAGTATAACAGCACTGGGACCTTTAACTACACATGCATAACTACACTTTACTGGTGTTCCTAATAACTGTAAATTACATTAACGATCATTGGAGCAACATACTCTCTGATCAAGCTGTTTAGTCATCATGATCACACCTGCCATCAAAGTGACTGTCAACAGACTCTTATTTCACTGGTTGCACCATCAATTGGAAATGTACAGATGAATGTACATGACACAAAATACCTGGCCTGCGGTAACGTGTAGACCTACACAAAGTAGAAAGCTAGTGTGCAGGAAAATGTTTGTGTTGCTTGGCAACAGTCCAGTCAAGTCGAGGAACTATTTTGTGTTGGCAGAGGCAAATTATGAAATAAACAAACAAAGCATTTATCTGTCGTTGCTTATTTCTGTTAACTAATAAATTGCGCTTTGTAGAACTGCCTTCTGCCTTTGTGATATTGCTTAGTTGATGCCTCTGTTTGCAGCCATGAAGTGGGCCACACAAAGAGATGCTCCGTTAGAGGGAGTGAGGAAGAGGTAGCTGATGGTGTTGATAACTTGAAGACAGTTGCTCATGACTGAGACCTAGTAAAGACCAGGCACACAAGACCCAGGAGACAACCGAGAGGCCAAAAAGGTTCAAACTAAAAAGATATCTTTACGTCTCAAAAAAGGCAGCATACAAACTAGAACTCATTCGGTACTCCAGGAGCTAGGGACACAGTACACAGGAAGTAACTCTGTAGAATCAGTGAAGCGTGAAGACTGAATACACAGGCGATAACTCAATTAACAATGGTTGGATATGCTCAAACGAAATTACCCAAATTGAAAACTGGCAAAACAGTAATCACTAAAACATAGAAATTAAACTGACAATGACAGTCACTGGCTTCGTTGAGGCAGAATGTTGTTAGGAACATTAGGAGGGGCCTGTATCCTTCGCTGCCCAACATTTCTACTATCTGTAATTGTAAGGATAAACTGGAGTAATTATGACATCTATGTTTAGCAAACCTATTAGCAGTGGATTAACTTTAAAAGCTTTGGAAAAAAAAGTTGGTAACCATGTTTTTGTCAAATAAACTAATATACTAACAACAATTAATTGCTCTACAAGGCAGCACATCTGTTTTAACAGAAAAGTTTATATTATAGCTGTCATTTACATTCTTCAAACTTTTGGCTGATTCCTATTCTATTCTAAACACCAGAGAGAACGTCAGTGAGACACACTCTCACTCATAAGAATGAAGGGCCAATGGCCATTTTATTTAACGCTATTCTGTGTGATTGGCCACTTAGTGTTTAACAAGATTTGCATGCATGCCTGACCCTGTTCTAATTATTCAACAAAATAATTAAATCTTTTTTCCCAGTAGTGATAAAGCATCTTAGCAGAAACACAAAAGACACCAAGATATGGTATTGACCTGCTCGAAGTTTGCACTTTCACAAACAATGCACTTTAACATGCTGTCTTTGTTGCTTTAACTGGCCTCCATGTTTGTTGTCTGTCTGGATTGTGCTGGATTGTATTGTTGTTTTTATTGTTTTTATTTGATTGTATTTTATTGATCCAAGCACACATTTCCGTATGCCTGTGTATGGACAAAGTACTGCAGCCACTTATCTCTTACCAAATGATCACCCCCCCTCACATCCTCTGTCTGTCGGTCGGTCGGTCGGTCGGTCTGTCGGTCTGTCTGTCTGTCTGTCTGTCTGTCTGTCTGTCTGTCTGTCTGTCTGTCTGTCTGTCTGTCTGTCTGTCTGTCTGTCTGTCTGTCTGTCTGTCTGTCTGTCTGTCTGTCTGTCTGTCTGTCTGTCTGTCTGTCTCTCTCTCCTCTCCCTGTGTGTGTGTGTGTGTGTGTGTGTGTGTGTGTGTGTGTGTGTGTGTGTGTGTGTGTGTGTGTGTGTGTGTGTGTGTGTGTGTGTGTGACTAATTCTTTGGAAGACAACTCATTTCAGTTGGCAGAACTTGTTCAGTAACACCATGTATCTATTTCCCTACAGGGACACACACACAGGACAAGAACCCCAACAGGAATACAATCATGTCAAACACACACACATTTACACTTACGCACGGCTTGATCTGTCATAATGTTGAGTGTGAAATGTTGACAAGAGTATGAAAAACAAATGCTGCCAAGAGAACTGCTTTTATAGCCAGCCAGCTGTCCCAGGGTGAACGTGTGTGTGTGTGTGTGTGTGTTTCAAGTAAAGTCTCATGCAATTATACAGGCCAAAATAAGTACAGTCACTCTTAAGTAACAGTGCATTCGTTATTGAAACGTTATCGCTTTCATCAGGGGTGAGAGCTTGAACCATGGAAACCCTTTTTTAACTAAACCCATGCAGAGCCATCATTTAGTTTTTCACTTCCAACAGATAATCAGAAGAAGCACAGCACAGACAGAAGTGACAACACGCAAGACAGCCTTCAAAAACGAAACCAAGAACAAAAGCAAGTGAACAGACAACCCTACAGTAAATCCCTACGGCAATGTGAGGCTCTTAGTTTAGCATTAGCATATCCAGCATGCAGGGGTCAGCCACATTAAAGTGTGTACTTCATCACTGAGGATATTACTTTTAAATGCCCTCATTATTTTCTAACATAATAAGTTACAGGTATATGTCTGCAAGTCTCTGTTGTGCGCTTTCATTCGGTGGGTGGCTGTGATTATATATGTGTGTGTGTGTGTGTGTGTGTGTGTGTGTGTGTGTGTATTTGGATATTTTAATTTGTGACTGTTCCTTTAAGGTAGAAATCTGTTGATTGTTGTGGGATTTGTTTGATGTCTGCTATGGGTTTGTCGATGAGCTGACATTGAACCACCGTATCTGTTGTTATGGCCTAAGCACTGCTTATTAAACAGCTCTACTTTGTGTTGTATGTTTACTGTTTTCAGTCAACCTTTTATTTTCTCCCTCTCGTCTATCCTTCTCTATGTCTTCCCTCTTCTTTATTCCCCATCAAGTGTGACTATGGCCACTATGAATGTTGACAGAATAAGCCATTACTCTGAACTAACCACAGAAAATTCAGAACAATCAAGTACAACCCTTGTTTGCCCAGAGTACCACTGGCTTGATCTGCATGGTGCTAACTCGGTAATGAGGATAAACGACATCACAGCTAACTGCTTCTGCCACCGGACAGCTGGCAGTGGGAGCAAATGTCCTGAAGCGAGATCTTGATGACTTGGTGAGATTGAGAGATGCAGAGAGGGAAGAGATGGAGACGTCGAGTTGTTTGAATGATTCAGCCATTGCACAAATGAGGGAACTAAATGACTAAATAAGTAGGGCTGAGCCCGAATGTTAACATATTTGGATATTCGTTCGTTAGGTAGGTATTCAAATGTCATTTAAGTATTTCAATGCTTAGTTTTTATTGTTTTTTTTATGAAAAACATGTTTCTTAAACATCTATGCATATTTGAGAACTGCAGGTAGAAGGCTAGGTTACATTTTGTCTGAATATCCCAGTGATCAAATATATACATATAGTGTATATGTACGGGCGCTGGACGTCCGAGAACTCTTCACGTCAATGCTTCAGTTGAGGTGATGGCAGCCGTCATCAGAATGGCCAAAGATGGGAGGACCGAATTATCATCCCATCCATTGTAGTTAGATATTCAAACATTATTGGAATATTCCGGTAGCACTTTGACAACTATTTCAATGTTCAAACGAGTCCAAAAGACACCAAAGAGCTCTACCTACTAATAATAACCTGTTGGTTATTTAGTAACCATGAACAGAACAGGCGCGATGTTGTTCCTTTATGGTGATCCGTCCCCCACAATAGAGCTGTGTGATTTATCACCGGGTAAACAGCACTAGTCCTGCCGTGAAATCTATTCTGAACTTTGCTCAATGTTCACACCACCTATTTGCTTTGTGATGGTTGGAAGTAGGCCTACTCTCATACTTTGGAAACCTTTAGGCTGCATTGAAGTTCTGCCGTAAACAAGTCGATCCCGGACTGCTGAGTGGATCCCAAACCCACTGACGTGATATTGTTCTGCGTTATTAAAAGAACACATGTGTTTTACCAACTGAACCTTTTTAGAAATGAAAAGGAAAGAAACGATCAGTTGATAAAAGCTAGATTCTGCAGCAGTGGTCTCCGCCTGCTGCTTTGCAGGCAGTGAAAGATACACACTATGAATTTACTTTTTTTCCCTCCCGAATATTCGGATATTCTAACGAATATTCTAAGCTTGAAATTATGTATTCAGGCAAGCCCTAAAAATAAGTGTGTATGTGTGGGTCTATCTGTATTATGTTAACTGCGAAAACCAAGACACACAACAGAAGATAGTATAACACAACTGAATCATTTATTTCTTCAAGCACATTTATTCAACTGTCTAATTTTACGTGGAGTGAATACTTTATTGCACACAAACAGTGAGTGCAGACGGTTATCTGACATCAGCATGTCGTTTAGAAAGAGAAGCCTTCACCTTGACAGCACCCATTGCTCACAGGTAATGGATGTACAGGTGAACGCCTTCAGTCAGTTTATTATGATCACACCTGCACACGCAAAGAAAACAAGTACACACACATGGACACATATTGTGACACGCCTTTTCACATGCACAACAGATCATGTCAAACTGACATGTTAGGTAAATGCTTGAGACATTTGATGGCAGCACACACACACACAATCAAACACACACACACACACACACGCACACAGACAAAAGAGTCTTGATGTTAAAGATAAAAGAGATGATTATCGATTTATGGAAGGTCCAGGCTGCAGTCCTTTTGTCAGGAAAATACACACACACACATACACACACACACACACACATACACACACACAAGACTCGAGGAGTCCGCTGGGAGGGGTGTGAAGGTGAATGTTGCGCGGTTAGAGAGGCCCTGATAGAGGAAACTCTCTACGCTTTGGAGACCCTCATCCAGCGTAACAGGACCCCCCCCCCCCATGGCCACCTGGCATAACAACAGCCTCACTGGACCCCCCCATGGCCATGAAACCTGGCGTAACAACAGCCAGCAGGGGCTGCTGCAAGAGGCCCGCCCAGCGGATTACCAAGGCCATGGGGGGCCCCTAGTTGGGGGGGGGGCCAGACTGTGTCAACATCAGGTGTGGTGAGGAGCGACATGGTAGCTGTCAGGGCTGGGGGGCTTACACTATACAGCCCAGGAGGACCTGACAAACAAAGATGTTGCTGTTAATGTGTCCCAATGCAATCATAACCCTTCAATGGGCAGCACGCTTTTATCTAACATATATATATATATATATATATTTATATATATATATATATATATATATATATATATATATATATATATATATATATATATATATCTGACACTCCTCTCTTCACCTATATGAATCATGTTGGCAGATTTCAGGAAGCAATGATGACATAACAATGCCCCGCCCACTTTGTCACATAACCATCAGGCAATGGCTGGACACAGTGGCAGAAGGGAACAAGAAAAATAAGACAAATGTGAACTCCGAGTCTCCTGCAAGGGTCTTCATATCACCTCAGAGCAAATGAGTAGAGTCGTGTCGCTGGGGGCGCTCTCCTGTAGACGTTCCCTGGAGACCGAGGGCGCCGTGTACTTTGGATTCTACATGGCAGCAAAATGAACAGAAATGGGAATCCCATGTTCCCAAAGTAAACATACATCCTGCGGATGTGGCCTGTTGGTGTGGGTTGGGGTGGTGTATGTGTGCACGCGCACGCCCCCACAGGTGCGTGCTGTGAATACAAGCCACATGTCTTAATGAGCCTAGTTCACCGGTTCAGCCAGGATTCTGAACTCCAGACTTTTCATTCATGTACTAATTGTACAACATACATCTAATCTGATGGATACAGATGGATACCGATACAGATGGATTTACTAGCGGTGGTAAAAGTGCAGCCTTAACCTAACCCCAGGACAGACTAAAGGTGTGTTCAGTTATTGAAACACTGCACTGATGTCTTTTAGAGTGACATAGCTGCCTCCACTTCTTTTGTTTTCCTCACAAGTCAGGACTCAAGAGACGTGATTGCCACAGAAGGTGGAGCCAGTTAGCTGGGTCCACGTTGAATGAACGACCACATTTATATCGGGGGGACTGAATGAAGAAACGAACAAAGAAACTAATGAATGACATGCAATGTAAACACAATATGTCAAAGACAGCTGCTTGTGGTTTAATGCAGAATCAAAGTTATGCTTCGTTGTCACACAGCATACATCTATTTTGTACCAACAAAATGCTGTATGCTGTGAATGTCTACATTTGTTCATGCATGGACAATCTAAGATGATTGTGTGCATGGTATTTTTTTATATGGGCTAGGAGGAAGGCTTTACTGCACGATGTGATTTGCATTATGATTAGTTTAGAATCCTTGCCTTGACTACTGGACTTGAGGTCAAGTCCAGTAGTCAAGTCCAGCCCCTGAAATACTAAGAGCCGCTGGGGGAGGAAGCTGCCCTGGAAAACATAAGTATGAATACTGTTCACACATGTCAATTCTCTTCTAACCACAATAGACAAGACCTTTTACAAAGGCTTCCCATTTTACAATGGCACTCATCATCAGCTGCTGTTGTCATTTATATACAGTATATATTTTTGTTTATTTGGGGGGGAAGCATTTTCTAAGTCTAAGTGACATTGACAGAATTGCCAAACAAATTGTGCGACCCGATCAGAGGACAGGATTGGCTTGTCTACCATTATTATTATAATCCCTCTGTTCCATATTGACTAACCCTGTTCCATGCCTCCTCTTCCCAAGTCACTGTGGTAGCCAAACGGAGATAAATGACCTGTGTGGACGCCCTTCATCATCTCTATTGTTCAACATTCAGCTGTGTGGAGCAGCCACCACGCTCTTATCTGGAGTGGCTGACAGCGCGGCTGCACAACACTGAACCGGGGTCCGTCTCCTCAACCATTAGCATTTTGAGCAACCAGCGGCAAGCGGAGTGTGATAGTAACCAATGGCGACCACGCATTTCTGGATCGCTGTAAAGTACAAAAGCTGAGCACAGAGGCTACCAATGTTAGAGTTTGAGGAACAAGACATACCCGCATTGCAAATAATACACAAAATAAATAGAATACATGAAGGAATATCATTAAAGATGTTTCCCCATTGTCAGGCATGGTAATGTCATGGCTAAATTATTACAGTTCTTTTCTTAATTGCTGAGATGCATTTCCTGAAACTCTAATCTCATTCTCAAAACTGTATGTGCAATTCCCAAAAGAGTAAAACAATTGATCATAACACTGTACCACCTGTTCAAGACAACCTACAACACTCAAACTGTAAACCATGTCAACCGTGTCATACCACATAAAAGAGGCAGGCCGGGAGCCAGGTCCAACTTCCGGAACATCAGAAGGATACGTCCGTTCCCCACCCAGAAGGCCACACAGGTTTTTCGGTCCAGGCCCTTGTCATCTCACGTCTGGACTAATACAAGTCGCTTCTTGCCTGTCTCCCTTCTTGCTCGTCTTGTTGCATCTGTCGTTCAATCTCTGTAGCTCATCGAAATTGCATCGACCCTGCTGGTCTTCAACCTACCTAAGTTCTCCCACACTGCGCCATTCCTCTGCTGCAGAAGTTATTGGTCGGGTCTTGATTGACATTACTGGTACTTGCCTACCGGGCTGTGAATGGCTCAGGCACATCCTTCATCCAGGACATGGTCAAACCATACACCCCAGCCCGTCCACTATGCTCTGCGACTGCCAAACGGCTTGCTTTCCCTCACTACAAGGGTCCTCCAGCACGATGGTGGAGCCAGCTCCCCACTGATATCATGACAGCAGAAACCCTACACATCTTCAGCCTCAGACTGAAAAGTTATCTGTTCAAACGGCATCTTGTCCCTCTTGTTTCTAAAATGGAGCAATAGAAGCAGTTAGCTTGTTTGATGAATTTTATGTAATTGCATGATTCTTTCCATTTTTGAGTTGTATCTTCATGGTTGAATTTACTGATTGTAAGTCACTTTTGATAAAGGCTTCAGCTAAATAAATGTAATGTAATGTAACTCACTGTACACTATTTGAATGCATTTCTTTGGGCAACATAACTGCGCATATATAACATAAAAACATGTTAATACCATTTAACAACATTTCTTTTCCTACTGTTTACTTTTCATGTTGTTCACTTCGGATGGCATACATATCTCTTCATATATAGAATACATGTGAAAATATTGTTAGATGCAAAAATATGCTTAGCCCCATCTGGAAGGCTAGTGACGGTAAATCCATTTTCCTCTGATATGAGGTATAGTGAATGTCTGCCACAGCAAGTGTCATCTTCAAGATAGAAAGGTCATCTTGGGCTCAAATTGAAGCTTATGAAGGTAAGACAGTTTACAAAGACGCATATACAATTGACACAGTGATATTCACCATAAAGTACTGGAAGATAATCATTTTGGAGGAGAATATGTGAGGTGGACATTAAAGCGGCGTCTTTTTGGGGATGTTGTGGGTAATATTTCCTAGCTTCTTTCCCCTTTGTTTCAGGATACTCTTGCCAAATGTCATAATTCTACAATTATTTAGATAAAACTTTATTGTAATTGCACAGAGTGACAACTAGCAGCACAAAAAAAGCAGTAAAGTGCAGAGCCTGTACATGTTGGTGTGGGACAACACAAATATCCCGGTCTCCTGGAGCATTTAGTCTCTCCTCCCTGCTAGGCCACTTCATCAGCATCACACCTGGTGTCAGGCCTTTCAAGGCACGGAGGGAAACACCTTCTGGCATGCCACAGTCCCCCTCGGCATCCTCAGCTGGGATGGACTCACAACCAGCATTGATTGCATCCAGCAAAACTGGTTCTGGGGCTGGGGATCATGCACCGTCCACCTCCACGCTGAAAACAACTCTTCAATTGGTTTTGAGGAAGGGTGAACAGGGTGGAGAGAACCCCATCAGCATCCATGGCGGGCAGCAAACCACTCCCTGACAGGAAGGGAGCAGTGAAAAGTGATAATGTCCCGAATCACCACATCATTTGGAAAGTCAGGCCTCACCACTCCTTCTCATTCTCAGGAATGAGCACAACGGTGGGAGCAAGGTGGATTACACCATGGTGAGAGCACACAGGACACGTTGTTTTGTTACCCGCTTGCTGGCCTGGCACGTCCACTGTGGCTCCATGACCTGAGATGTTGCTGCCACGTCGTCTAGCTTTGTTCAAGTTAAATCCTTCGTCGTCCACATAAAGTAATGTGTGTAGGGTTGTTATTTACATCCAGCTCCATCACCCTCAGTATACAAACTATAGAAAAGTAGGTCAACTCAAACCCAAATAGGACACCAACAACACCATGTAAAACAACACAATTAACTGTACAGCACACGTACTGTATAGCACACATTTTGCTATATGGTCTGAAATTATACATATTGAAGAAACACATACTGTCATGGTGTCATTGACAACAAACATTACTGTCTGGCCTTACCTGTACATTTCGTATTATAGCTCATTCACCCTGTCACCGTCTCTTTCAAATGGAAAATGGGACCGTGTACAGTTTCTTCATCTCATTCCTCTTCTGTCTATAGTGGAGAGACTCAGAGCCTATGGTCAGTGTTGCCAGATCGGACTGGCTCGTATACTTTTGCAATGGCAAATATGCAAATGAACAGCTAAATGCAACCTAATTATTAACTATAACGTTATGTGGTATACAAGGAACATCTCTCATCTATCTCTCACAAACACACACACGCACACACACCTCAAAAGGTATGTGTCAAGAACACGCTGATAGCAGCATAAAATGTGTCTTACATCAATGAGCTGACATTAATACACAACACACAAAATAGGCATGTAAAAGGCTAGTGCATGAGCACATTAAAACCTGAATGCGACCTAATTAACAGAATATCAATAACGTTAGGTGTTAGACAAGGAACTTCGCTCTATCTCTCTCTCAGACACACACACACACACACACACACACACACACACACAGTCCATGTGCGGGGACACAGCCACAGAAAATGTGTGTTTGGTACATGAGGTGAAATAAAACAACTCTCAAAATAGGCATGTATAAAATGATCTTACATTTAAGTACAACTTCAACTTGAAATCATCTTTCAAGAGCTTAAAGTCCATCAACCGGAGAACAATGAACAGTCATCGCCAGCTCGTCTGCCTAATACATAGATGAATCAAACGTTTCCCCACAACTGGCGGGGAGGTTTGAAAGTGGCAGATTATCAACTGTTTCTGGTCAGGACGCATCCATAAGGCGAGACAGGAGCGGGAGTCCCATTCCATATCTGGGGCCGTCTTTGAGTTGTGAGTTGGCAAGAGTTGGGCTCTCTCTAAAAATAATAAGAATCCCACCAGTCTTTTCAAAACCAGCCCAAATTGTACGCACTATGCCGTTTTTGTTCCAGCCTAACTTGATCGAAAGTAGCCCAACTGGGCGGGTAACCGCACAATCTGGCAACACCGCCGATGTTCTGAAATACGCCACAATCTTATATAACAGCACTGTGATTCTCTCAAAGTCTAATGGCATTGCTTTCTCTTCCCATGTTGACTATACCCATCTGCTGTTCAGGTATTCTACTCTGCCACCACAGTGGGCACTGGTAGAATTCTGCAGCACAGTTTGAGATGTTACAGCATGCTATGACCAAGTTTTACAGGGATACAGTACTGTAATGTGACCTTTTGTATACTGTAGTGCTTGTTCTTGAACATCTGCATTATCGACGGTAGTTCAGCTGAAGGCTGCGCCCTTTGACCTCTGCCATACTCAGTCCATGGTTCACTACATTGTCTACGATAGCGGACCAGACCTCATTGTTCCCACGCCTCCCCGTCTTCTGTGTGCTCCTGCCGTACCACCACACATTCAGACACCTTTGTCAAGGACCTGATTGACACCTGCTTCCTGCTCCATTTTCAGAAACAGTGCACTGAAACCATTAGCATTATGTACGCTTGGGATTATTCAGTGTTCACGCACCTGTGGGATAGAATTGACAGCACGTGATCTCCGTTGCTCTTCAAATGTGAGAAGGAAAGTTACTCAAATCAGACATCATGCTGGCCTCCTTTTTAGTACAACTCAATGCTCATTGTTGCACTCAATTATAAACCCAATGACCAACTGGGTCATTGCGAGCGTGAAAAGTACCTAGCCTATTGAGCCAAAGTGGCCAATTGCGTGGATGGGTTTTGAGGCACTTTTCAGAGAATGAGGTTAAACATTTGGTAATTGTGTTTAACTGTGATAAACATACAACATGAGAGTTCATTGTGAGGCAGAAAATCAAGGTATCTCCAAATCCGCCCCAGTCTCTTCACAAAGTGCAGCAAATACTTTGTTAGTGGAGCCCAACTGCAGTGCTTCATGTAAAACTGTATGCATACACATTGCACCAGCAGGTCTGAAGATAATGTCACCACAGGAAGTATCTGACCACTGCGTTCAAAAGGGTTTGCTGACACACTTCATCTCTCGGTATTGGAATATGATGCTGACTTTTGTTCAATTCCGATTCCTTCCATAGTACTCACAATGCCGAGGTGTCACTGGCAGAATGGCTCGATTCCAAAATATGGATACTACAGATACTCTGCTTGTTTCTGAAGATCGATTCTAGCGTCAATAGGATCGATACCAGTTTCAGGTTCTCTCTTCTACGTTGTGCCCGTTTCATAAAGAGTAGAACTGTCTGTAAACAGCTATTCTTTGTCGTGAACACGTCTCACCGACACCTCGAGGCATGTAGGAAAATGCAGCACAAGGAAACACCTCTGCATCCCTGCTACAATTTCCCCTCCAGAAAGGGTGTTCAGTTCAGGGCGAAACGAAACATTACTCACTGAAGCCTCAAAATCTTGACAGCATTGTTATACTGACAGTGGTTTACATCTTGAGAAGCATACCTACCTCTCTTGTACGCATTGAAAACACACAGAAAAAGACTTGTTCAAAGGTTGTGCAAGTAAGAGAAGACAAGAGACTGAAGTTCATAGTTTTTATGTTCAGTGTCTGATTTATGAAGCTGTTGCATTTAAGCAAAAAAAAAAAAGGAGTTCCCTCTCTGTTGTACAAATCTTGAGAGAATCATGATCTCAATTCTAAGCATGAAAATCGTGATTCTCATTTGATCAAAAATCTTGCAGCCCTACAGTGACGTCCATTTTACTCATCTTCTCAATCAGTTGCCCCCATGTAGTATTTTGGTGGTAGCAGGTGTTCTGTGTAGAGGTGGCAGGTGCATAGAGGTGTGTAGTAGTGCTATTCCTTTGGTTTGTTCTCCACAAATAATTGTGTGCACTTATTTTATTCAAAAAAACCTTTGTTCACAAATGTTTATTTGCCTTTAAAATCTGCCCTGTGTTTTAACATGCATTCAGTGGAAAGCAAATTGCTTGCTGCATACATGCTTTAGTTGGGAATCAAACCCGGGTCTCACGGGTGGCAGGTAGAAATTATACTCCACCACTCACCTTACAATGATTGCTAACCTTTGGCAAATCATTCAGCGGTCATGAAACTGTATTAACATTTGTTATGATACATTCACCTCATAAATCATGACACACTGCTCCCTACATGAAAATACAAATGCCGCTTTGAATTATAAAAAGTATCGGTATCGATATCGGCGATTCTGGTCCTGTAGTACTTGGTATCGGATCGAAACTAAATTTTGCAGTATCGCCCACCCCTACTGCCTACAGGTTTGTAGCTTGTAAGTTGAGTACAAACAAAGGTTGGGAAAATGCCAGTGTTGTGTTGAATTCCTCCTCAAAGCAACCCTACTCTGTGATTGATTGAAGGGTACGCTAATACACCCACACACACATACACACATTATGGACACGTCTTCCATTGAAAGAGTGCAATCTCTGAAATCAATGGACTCTCAGCGGGAAAGGAAGAGGCTGGTGCAGCATCCCCATGGGCGCGGCGCAGAATGAGGCACTCACAGTGGGTACAGTGAACGCAGGCTGTCAGTATGCAATCTTTATGTTGTTACTCCATGCTGGCCATGGACATTGCTGTGACTGCAGGACACATGGGACGAGGCTAGCATGCTAGAATTGCCCTTTCTGTCCAATGAAGAGGAAATATACTCAAGAGATACATTGGGTTCAACCAATTGAAAGTACAACACCATTGACATTTGAGAGAAGTATGTCTGAGGTGCGTTGACATGTATTTGTCTTTTTGTGTTTTGGTATCCCTCTGTATTTTTTTGCATGCGCAAAGGTCTGTGTGTGTGTGTCTGTGCTTGAGTGGGGTTTGCATTGTGATACTGGATTTACAATGGCAGCCTATTGCCTGCTTTATATTACTGTATTACTGATATAATTATAGCCTGTTTGTGTGTGTGTGTGTGTGTGTGTGTGTGTGTGTGTGTGTGTGTGTGTGTGTGTGTGTGTGTGTGCGTGCATTGCATGACATTAGCATACCAAGCCCTGTATTGGTAATTGGAGTCAAGAAGGAAGGTGACTCATCTAACATCTTGGGGGTGTGAGATGTTGGTGAATAAGAGTGTTTGACGCCGCCCTCCTGTGTGTTTCATAGTGGGGACATACGACATGCCATTCTCTTCAACAGGATTTGCCATGAATAAGGATACAATTTGAGATAAATGGCATTGTGGATTGCATGTTGTGGTAAATTGAAAAAAACGTGCAAGCAGTATAGTTCACTCCACAAAGTGGCACAGTTCCAAGCCAACTTTTACAGATTTAGTTTGTTAGCTGTTTAAATTATAATTCACAAATAAATTAAAAAGAAACCGTTGGCCTAGTGCGCTGTCTTAGCCTAGGCTGTGGATTTTAATAATTTCAAATAATGGGAAGATTAGGACATTACAGTTACCACAGTTGAAACTTTTAATCCATGTTCTGCTTTGTATAGCAAACAGAATTTCCAGATGGTTGGCCACATGTTACAGATCAATGGTAATCCAACTCTTTTAGTTATTTCCCTTTTGGGCTTTGTCACTTGCCATTGTCGTCATTGACAAAAAAAACTGTGTCTGAGTTCCCATCTCTTGATGGCAGGCTGACAGAGGGAGAGGATGGGACACACCAGCAAACACAGTGACAAGCAAGTGGCATCTGACACGGTGCGTTGGGACGGAGGTTAAGGGCAAAAGCCACATTGACGGTCGACGAGTAAGCTTTTTCTTTCTTTCTTATTGTTCCTGTTTGACTCCTGGACTGCAGAGGACATTGCTCGAGGTGCTGTATAATAACACACCACTGTTGCCATGAAGATTGAAATGCACAAGTGACCTCAGTTCACCTGTAGCACACTACAGCGGCGTAGAAGAAAATCCCGTGGGGCTGGCTTGCGTAGGTTTCCTCCGTCAAGTGCTGTGGACGAAAAAGAAGTTATCAAAACGTGGAGCTGGACGGGGTAATATTTTTCCATAGTATGATGTCCTTGACGGCCTGCTGGGTCAGAGACCAGCCAATCAGATGACTGGGGCATTGATTTCAGCAACAGCAATGCTGGAGGCCTGCACCCCTGCACCTCTATCCACATCGGCACGGGATGACGGTAGGTTGTCTGCATTAGGTTTTCCTTTTATACCAGTCATTGCAGATTTTGTAAAGATCACTGCAGTGTGTCTTGATCAAATAGGCGTAACTTTGAGTAAATCCAGTAGCCGACATGTGGTTGTGTTATCACGCTTCCATGAATATAGGAGGCGATATACATGTCTGCAAGACCGTGTTTACATCAGTCTCAATTTGGTGTTGGGGGAATGTGGGAGTGTGTGTGGATGATGGCTGGTTTAAGCAGCCTCACTTGGCCCGAGTCAGACTGATTGGAGTCTGGAGCTGGGTGAGGCTGCACACCTGTTGCACATGGAGCAATCAGTGTGCACAGGTTAAACCAGCCGTCACCACACACTAGAGAGAGATCTCCTGCATGGCAACACGGAGCACCAGTACAATAAACCGGTTTTTCCAACACCACCACCCTGCCTCCTTGTCTGGAGGAGCCCACTAAAAGTCACCTAGTTGGAGTGTGTTAGCCACCTAGGTGGTGTGTAGAAATGCACATTGTTACACGAAGCAACCAAGCACAACAGGGAGTAGGGATGTTGGGCAGGCCCTCGTATTCTTCCAAGGTCCGGTTATAAACATTAGCTCTACCTGACCTGCTACTGAACATTCAGAATGTATAATGTTTCCATACGTAGTAATCAATACAAAATGATTCCTTTCTTGATTCATTAAAGCTTTCTTTTGAACCTACGCTGTTATATTCAGGAAAATGTCAGGAAAACGGAGGAGACTAGACGTCCAGGATGCCCTGTATGGAGAGAGAGGATGCTGCAACACTGCAGCAGTCCACCGCTTCTGTGAGATGGCTGGTCGAGAGGTCAGGGAGCCAGCAATCCCAACCAGGAATGGAATCTGAAAGCGGCCTTAACGGAGCGAGGGAACATTTCAAAAGGTAAGCCAGGACCAGCTCCTCCTCTGTAACTGTCTTAAAACAGCCACCCAGCAGGACATTTATTTAGCCTGCAGACAACTTATCAGCACAATTTGTGTTTTAATAATAATGCTACAACTTGTAGCATTAAACTAGTGTTGTTAAACTAGTGGGAAAATACAAAACACTTAATGAGTAGGATAAAAATAAACTGTGGAGAGAAACAAGGATCAAAGAGTAAGGAGTGCTTTAATTATTCTAACTAGTTTTGTTTCTTTACTGAAAGAATATGAAAAAGGATGGCTGGAGACTTTAGATTAGGTCTAGTCTCCCCTAGTCTCTCCCCTAGTCTCTAAATAGAAAACAAATGGTTTGCTGATAAATTAATTGGTCCCTGACACTGCAGTGTCTATGCAGATATGTCTCCTCCCCCTCATCTGGCCAACACTACCCTTGCTTGGTGTTGACTATTCTACTAATGCTTTTTAAGAGGAGATCAATTTGAAGACTCTTCCCTGAAATTACCCTTTCATCAAGAATGCATGCCCACTCATTTAGGCCTCTCTTGGTGGCTAATTAGCCAAAATGCTTCACAGGCACAAGGGACAGACTAATGTGGGACCACACGCTGCATGTGTGTTGAATTGCTGCCACATTCCATTTATAATTGTTTATAATTATTTTAAAGTAGGTTCTCTCTCTCTCTCTCTCTCTCTCTCTCTCTCTCTCTCTCTCTCTCTCTCTCTCTCTCTCTCTCTCTCTCTCTCACACACACACACACACCTTTCAAGGTAACGTTATTTCTGCTGCACCTGCTCTCGCTTGTTTTCACACCGCCGTTGTGGTTACGGGTTTGGACGCAGTAACACGCCCCTAGGTCGTGGCGTCTGAGTGGAAAGGGCACTCAGACGCCACTGAAGAACGCCGCCTGCGTTCCCAGCAGAGTGGAACGTCACGTAGTGTCTTGGGGAGACTGGCTAAAACATAGGATGTACCCCAATTCTTTTCTAAATTGGGGAACATTTCAGTAACCGTGACACAATGGCATAGATTGTGTTAATCATGGACAAATGACCATGATTAAAACAAACGGGTTCGTGTTCACTGACTCTTTAAAAACGTTTCTGTCGTTTAAGTTTGTGGAAAATGACTAGAAAATGTGTTAATGTTAAATATTGTGGCGATCACCGTGTGCGTGTGTGTGTGTGTGTGTGGCTGGCTGGCGGGCGGGCGGGCGGGCGGGCTGGCTGGCTGGCTGGCGTCAACTCAAAATGTCAACTTTCCACATCCACCCAGCGGGTTTACCTTTGCAAATGAGTTAAAAGTATCATATTTGATGGAACCAGACAGAGTAGGGAGGTGGACCGAGATGGATAAAAGCTGTGTTACTGATTGCTGTCTCTTGAAATGATTGTCACTATGCATTTGCCAATAATCGCCGCTTGGTGGAATGAACTCAGCGCTATGATTGGTCGAAGTCTTTTTCTTTCGGCAGCAAGACGCCGCAGCCCCTTGCGGTTAGACATGAGAACTGCACGAGCACAATTGCACCAGAGATGTAATGATTAAATCACCAGCTTTTTGCGTAGTTGAGAATGACAAATCGTGCCAGCGTACTTAAATGTCAAAATGCATGCCTGCTATGAAAAATGCATGCATCTTGGCAGGTCTGCTGTTCCGATTTTATTTTAGACCGTTACTGTATGTCATAACATGTAATAAAAACACTCTTCTTCAACCCTACACCTCAAAGGTCCATAGTCCGCTCTTAGGATATTGTTTATGTTCTGCAGGTTTAGATTCAAATGATAACGGATTCAAGCCTAACTGCTTGACTCCATTATCATTTGAATCTGACAATTGGCTTTATCTGATTCTTTTATTCCTTTTTTGTCTTCTGATAGTAAAATGGCAGTAGGCAAATCGCCATGTTCTCGCATATTGGTCTGGTCCATTCCCTTTCTACAAGGAAAATAATGTGTAACGTTGCTTTATTCATAGCCTACATGCAAATGATTACAGTAGGCTACAAGGCAATAGTCTAGCATCAAATATGTTTCATACATACTTATTTAGGTTTATATAAACATCTAAGTCAGAAGGTGGTCTGGAAATAGTTATTGTGGTTCCTCCGAAAGAGAAATGTACACTACTTTGAATAAGTACCTAAATTAATATTCTATAAAACATACTTCATAATAGCAGTTCTTAGTTTGGTCACAGTGCAATTGCTTCAAATTAGTAATAGTTTAATCTGCTATAGATTGAACTATAGTTTCATGTTAAACCTTTTCGTCGCCTGCTGGAGACAAGGTCATCGGTAGCATTGCAGCTACAGTGGGGATCATGTTTACAGCGTACAAAGTTGTAGAATTGTTTGTAACCTTTTTTTTTTTACAATATTTTCTAACTTTACAAACACGCGTGCAAACTAGAAATATATATACTATATGTGTATATATATATATATATATATATATATATATATATATATATGTGTATAGGATAAGTGGTTAAACAGGGATGCAGAATCTTTTTTTTATTTTTAATATTTACTGGGTTAAAATGACCCTCCTCCTGGCTGTTCTAATGTTAAGTGTATCATCTGTAACACATCTCTGCAGAAGGCGCTTCAGTTGAGTGGAAAGAAGATCTAGTCTAGCAGGAAAGGTAGCACGGGTTTTCGGTTTGATACTCTGTTCGAAAAGGCTGGCACTCTTGAGTAATGGAGCATGCCATTTCAGCAGACTCAAAATACGTTTTTGGGATGCGGCACTTTAGAGGGATGTTACAGTAGCGCAGCATGTACATATGTTCACGCTACACATGTCTGAATATATAGCCCTATTGTAATGGCTCTTTCTAGCGCTGTGGCACTTTCTAGCCATCAACGTTGAAAGTACCTTCGAGGGAAAACATTTGAACCTAGTACTTTGGCATAATCATTATATCTGTGTAGGGAGTCCTTAAAAAGCCTATAAAGACAATTCAGAGTATGCTCAATGTCCCAAGTGGTTGTATTGCTGTCAGCTTTAGATGCATTGTGCATTATATGTGGATGGATCACCTGTCACCCAACCATAGGCCCCCCTCAATGCACATCAGTTGTACGTATAGCACAGCGAGAATATATTCTGGTGCTGTTCAGTCGGTTTGGCATGTGAAGACATCCATAGGCCTGCAAATATGGATAAACCTGCAAAAACAAAATACTTGTGCAAATCGACACTATGTTCACACCGTAGCAGCACCGCCGTGGCAGCGTGCACCGGACACAAGGTGGCGTGCCGCTAGGAAACCCCCCCCCCCCCCCCCCCCCCCCCTCTCGCGTATGATGTAGTGAGAAGGTTGGCAACCCCACACCCCTGCCCGTAGCCAGCTGTGACGTCGTTTCTTTAGAGCTTCAAATACGATTGGAAACTAAATGCAACCGTTTAAAAAAGTCTGCGGTTAAGAACTACTCAGATGAGTGCGTCCTTTATTCAGTTTAGGCTTGTTACTTTGTGTCCGCCTTGTGGGACATCTGGTGTGCAAGCTGAGCATAACACCCCCATAAAACTGAACCCCCGCAACTGAACTCACCGTTCTTCAAACCCTGGCTACAGCTCTGTCTAGAATGAGTAGATAGTTAGAAAGAAGGTAAAGAATCCACATCCTCTTTTTAAGACATTGATGAAATGTGCTAAATTTGAATGATGTCCTTTTACATCAAGTTTGTGTATAAGCAAATGAATGTAGACTATGAACAGTGATGCTACATATTGTGTTTCCTACCCAAATATGTATGTTCACACAGTAACTGCTTGGTTTGCTTTATCTCTTCTGTCAACCAGCCAGCTTTAAAAGACTTCGGTTTTGTAAATATGTTTTTTAGTTTGAATTAGGATTGAAGTGCACTACGAGTTTTCTGACATTAATGACACAGCGATGATCTTACAGACTCACTGCAGAAACAAGCAGTCTTAGGGTGCACAAGCAGGATGTTAATGACTAGACATTTTGAAAAAACTTTACAGTCTGGCTGCCACAAAGAACTAAAGCAGCAATGAAAGTGTGTGTGTGTCACTGTGTCACTGTGATGTGGAATTAACAGTATTTCTCAGCAGCCTGCTACATTGTCACGGTTTTATAGGCTAAAGAGATAATGAAATAGGGGGGGGGGCGGGGGAGAGGGAGAGGAGAGAGATTGATAGGTGAGAGATACAAAAAGAAGATTGGAATAGAGGCTGCTGGAATATTAGTGGTGGTTTGTTGTGCGTTGGGGCTATTCATCTGTGCCACACACACACACGCGGTTTCTGTTGTCAATGCTTGATGCAATTAATTCCACCAACAGAGCTCCAACACGGGATAGTGTTGTGTACTAATGCAAAGGGGAAATACAGCCTTGTTCTGACATACAAAGGGGAGAGAGACACACAGAGAGACACACAGACACAGAGAGAGACACGGAGAGAGACACACACAGTCAGAGAGAGACACACACAGACAGAGAGAGAGACACACACACAGACAGAGAGAGACACACACACAGACAGAGACACACACACAGTGAGAGACACAGAGAGAATGACAGAGCCTCAGATAGAGATACAGAAAGAGACAGGGAGAGTGGGATAGGCAAAAAGACAGATGAAACAAGGAGTGAATGGATTGATAAAAAATGCCAACAAAATGAAAACATGGAAGTGGAGTATGCCACAGAGAGAAATAATGCAGCAATGACATAAGGGAAGCTGTGTGTGTGTGTGACAACACAAGAAAACAAACACAAACCCTATTTCCTTTTTCTTTTCAAACATCATTTTGAAAATAAATCAAAATGAAGGATATTTCAGTGGTTTGCGAGAGTTGATTAAAATTAGGCAGACATATCTCTCTGTTAGCAATCGTTAAAATAACCCTCTTTGAGCGTGATGAAATCCAAAGGCATCCCCGGCGAGCCCTCGAACAAGCGAGCCAATAGTCTCAACTCTCAGGCCAAACTATTCCAAGAGAATGACATGGCTAATGCTCATTATGGATTTTGTGACTGACCCATGCAGACAGACTTGTAACACATTAATTACACAGACAGTGGTTCTATTCTCTGTGGAAAAACCCACACCTTAAATGTATGCAGCGAGAGAAATACCACAGGCCTTGGATAAATGGCCCTGCCAACTGGCTTATTAATGGGAAATCCCTTTGGAATTAGCATAATACTGGTATTATTCTGAGGTTTCTCTCTGACAAATAGTCGACATATGCAGACGTATTTTATTTAAAATTAATTGGGATGGGTACATAAGACGATGTCTTTTTTTGTGGAAGGTCATACGTGTGCATGCGTGTATGTTAAACTTGTGTTCACGTATGTAACGTTCCCATATGAATAGCTGTGGGCTCTACTCAGGAAATAAATATGAAGTAACCGGGCATTCAAACTTCGTCATTACAAGTTGAACAAGTGTAGAACATTGATCATGAATGTGAATTTCATTGAACACAATAGATTATTAGGTAAGCATTGCAAACCTCGGTACCTTTGCACCTGAAATGCCCTGCATATCTCCCCTCCCTGGAGCTAGACATCAGGGAGTCCTGCAACTCTTTGATCTCCAATATGTGCATAAATCCAGCATGTAGTGAGAGAAGCTCAGTGATGGCCAGGTAATCCGGTCATCTCTGGCTAATGAAGACAAATTGTCCTGGAGCAAAGTGCCAACCGAAGCTCTCATCTTTTGTATATATTCCTTTTTTCTTGTTTGTGCCAGTGATCCCAAAAGCCTGGTTCTTTATAGTATCTATTGTATTCTTTTTAACAATATATGCTATTTTGCAAACATTTATTATCCTCCCGTACATCCCGCTTCAAAAACAACAATACAGACCCCAAACTCACAACACCTTCTTCCCACCAGAAACATACACAACGATATGCGTTTTATTTGTTGATCTCGGTACTGAGTTCTTTCCAGCTGATGCACTGCATGGACTTTCCTCCAGCCGTGGCAGTGTGGTCATCCAACTCTTTAATTTCATTTAGTGAACCATGGGACCTTTACTGTACCATCCACCAGCTGATCTGCGAAGTGGTCAAAGCTGTCTAACCAAGTCATATAAGGACTGATTTCACAGGCGGGGGTGCTGACTCTAAAGGACTGCACAGGTTTCTGACAACTTTGAATTCCCTCTTCAGATCGGCGCTCCAGCTACCTTTCGAACTGTCAGCCATTTTGAGGTCATTGCTTGATTTACTAAAAAACAACTCGATGCACAGAGCAGAGTCAGCATCAGTACTAAAACCAAAAAATGGATATTGGAAGAAATTTGATTGCTGCATACACCTTTTTAAAATCTTTAAATGGGAAACAATGACATCTACTTTCTGCTTTATTCTCTACACCAGCAGCATGGATATTGAGCCATTGCAGCTCTTTGGAAATGTATAATCCATGAAGATCCAAAACAAGAATATCAGTGTCCATGGCAGACTTTGTGTGTGTGTGTGTGTGTGTGTGTGTGTGTGTGTGTGTGTGTGTGTGTGTGTGTGTGTGTGTGTGTGTGTGTGTGTGTGTGTGTGTGTGTGTGTGCCCCCTAACCTTTCCAGAGCCTGATTTCTTTTTTCATGGTTTTTAATTGTCTCTCGTTTTTATAAAGCACTTGACCTTTTCTGCCCTGTCTTAATGATTTGCAGCTACCACTACAACTTGCTCATTTAGGAACATCAGCAAAGAAGGGAAAACAGTGTGTGTGTGAGCATGGTCATTTAGTATATACAAATATAGGGCTTTTGATGCGACAATGTTTCGATGAAACAGCACAAAATAATGTCTACGTTCATCTTGTCAGAGACAACAGTATATTGCAAAAAAAGGGTGTATAATATATTCCTAACTGGAATGTAAAGTCTTCACACACAGCTACTTTAACTCAGCCATTACAGCACCGCCATTTTAAGTGTTTAACAATGACTATTGTTTATTACTATTACAGTGAAGTCTATTGCAGTGAAGATTATTACAATGAAGTATCTTACAGTGAAGTCTATTAAAGTCTATTACAGTGGAGACTATCGCAGTGAAGTATTTTACAGTGAAGTCTATGACAGTGAAGTCTATGACAGTGAAGTCTATGACAATGAAGCATATTTCAGTGAAGTCTAATAGTCTTTTACAGTGAAGTCAATCGCATATGGAGCAGAACACATGACTCATTGCTCTGGATATGATTGGAACATGTGGGGGCTGTGTGGAAATATCTGGCCTATGACCCCGAGTGAACAAACTAATGTCACCCAAATGTGTTATAATGAGTTTGTTCAACTAAAAAACACAAATGTTTGGCCAACATAAGATGATTGTAAAGGGATATGAGTGTTAGCAACCAATCATTAAATTAGATTTGTCTTAACTTGGCTTGTGGGTTCATTTGATACTTGGCCTTGTGCTGAAGTAGTCTTTTCGACTTTTCAAAAAAATAAATAACGAAATGGCATTGTTCTGTCCACTCTAACTGACAAATATGCAATGATGATGGTGAATGGTGAATAAGTGCCTGCCCAGCTTCATTCATCTTGAGGAACATGTCCCTCCCATTAGGCCACCTTTTTCTTTCCCCGATGGATGGCCTGTTATGAACATTATCTGGTGGCTCTAGAATAAAACTTCTGCCTCCCAATAAGTCAATCAGCTCTTTGGTGTACCAGGTGTCGGACAGTACGGACCGGTAACTTGTTTTCGGGGTGGAGGTAGAATGCTGTGGCATGAGGAGGACATTATCAGATTATTTTGCAAAGCGTGCCACTGGATTTCCTTGACTCCCTGGATCGGCAAACATGAACCCCGAAGATCTTCTTTGTTCGGATCCGTCACATGTTCATGGTTTTTAGTTTGAGGTTATGTGCCAAGCACACATATCTAACCACAGACGAACCAGTGAGATCCCTTCCCTGCCACCTCTGACCAAGTGCAACTGGATGTCAAAGCAGACTGTCACAACGCTGCTGGAATTAGGGGGAACAGGGCTTTAGAGGCACAAACAAGCCGGAGGTCAGGGTCAGTAAGGGCCACTAATGTCATTTCCCTGTTCCCTCAACCACTTCATGGTTGACTTAAATGCATTATGGCAGCTGATGAAAGCTGGGTCAGAGAGGATGCTATGGATGGGGATGTGGTGATTATTGTGCTTGTAGCTTGAACTCGAGCACAACGCGTTTTCTATATTTAATTCTATATTATAGTTCTATATTTTAAATTTCAATTTTAGGGCATTTAGCTGAGGCTTTTGTCCAAAGCGACTTACAACAATTCCTGCACACACTCACACAGCGACAGCGGTGTCAGCCAGCTCGTCGGGAGCAGTCAGGGTGAGGCGTCTGGAGCTCTGGGAAGAAGGGGGGGGCCTGTTATCCCCATTGTTACCAACCATGGCAACATTTTTAGTGCGTTTATAATGAGCAATGTTGTAAATGAAATGCTTCACACACCAGGGCATTATACTGTAATCGTCCGGGAAGCATAACCCTTTCTTGGACGCCGCAATCAACACCAACCCCTGCTGAGACAGAGCTCTCCACCCATCGACACACACCTCGCCGCTGGTGTCCCTTTGTCGTGATGTCATAGCGTATAATAAAAGGCACTTCGATGTTACCTGCTGAGTGGAATCTAAAACTGGCAAAAACATAGGATTTACTCCTGTGTTCGCTAAATGACGGTCTAAGAGTAAAATAGCAGAGATTACTATGTTAAAGAATATATATTACATATTGCCACGTTTAAAACAAAACACTTTGGGGTTGACTGCCACTCTGAGACCTGCACGCACACAGACGTGTATATCCATGCAGCCTGTTCAGGGCCAGCACGTTTGAAATACATCAGGCCTTCAGACAAGAGCCCAGGTTGTTGATGCCCTCTTGTTGGGTTGCGTTGATATTTTGTGTTCTTTTGTTTCTCCAACCTCATTGTTCTTCTTCTTTTGCCAAGAAAGTTTATTACGTTGAAATTCAAATTGCTTTTGCCTCCTTTATTTGGGTTGACTTTTAATTAGACATTTTAATGAAGTTGACAATTAATGTTTGTTTTGCGCACTGATTTACAACTGTGATCAGACTTTGACTACATCATAGCCATGTGGTTCTTGAGAGTTCATCAACAGCCCTCCAGCCAATCAGAATCAAGTATTCACCCAGGCCATGGTATAATTCCATATAAGTATTATCGTTAATATCAGATCGCCTCAGAAATCCATTGAATAAAAGGCAAAATGTCCCCACTTTCACACTCCAGCAGTGAGACAGAGGTGATCAAGACGTAACTGATGTAATTGTGACATTGTTGACATAAAACACAATTTATGAACATTCAACATAATGAATTGAATCCAAAGTTCTGTACAACAACTGAACACACATGTGACTGCCATCTCCCTTGAGGCTTGCAGTCTCCCACGTACTCCACTTACGGGATTGCAGAATATGTAAGTAGTCTGAGTCTACCCACCTCCTCCCTTGTTTATCTGCAATAGATGAGAACAGTTGCATGATGACGTGAAAAACAAAAGAACGGGAAATGATCATGGAGGTGTTTATGTGAAACCAAAGTGGAAAAAGCAGGCGGAACGGGAGAAAGAAAATGAATGCACTCTGCATTTTAATCAAAGCTCAGTCGCAACGCTACGCTTATTGGAATTCAGCCTCTGACATACGCAACAGACATTTACGACCTGATAAAGGATGTGAAGCATCTAATGAATATAAAATGAGTCATAATTTGTCGGATTTGATGGATGCTTTGATTCAAAGCACTCACAGCGACAACAAAGGAGAACAGATCGCTACAGGGTCAATCCTACTCGGAGCACAACCTCCTAAAGCCTGCATGAAATCAGCTGCTCATGGTGGCTTGTTTACCGAATGATGCCGAGGAATGTGATTTATTAAAGGGGTGGGGGGGGGGGGGGGGGGGGGTCGTCACAAACAGCACAGCCTGAGACTAATCTGTAGCTGGCAACATAGATGTGTTTCCTTACACAATGTCTTAATCTTTAAAGTTGCTGTATGTTATTCCAGTCGTTACATGGTTGGATGTGACCGTCTGTTCTATGTTAATCATAGGTACACACACACACACACACACACACACACACACACACACACACACACACACACACACACACACACACACACACACACACACCCTGTCAGCACAGCTGGATTATTGCAATGAGGGGGGAAACTGGTTTACCATTTTAAGCTTACTGCATTATTAAACCATCTATTCTAATTGTGCTTCAGTCATCATTTTATAGGGGACCTGAGGAGGGACCATTTCTCATCAGTATCTCATGCCAACGGTCAGAAATTATAGAAACAAGATGGCAGCAATAAGGTGGTTATCACCAGTAGATAAGTTCTACACTCGCTGATATTATCTTATGCATTTTTAAAAGCCAAATATTGTTGCCCACACAGTGCAGTCACTACGGTCATAGTGTCATCTGAGTTTGATGAAACAGAACAGCAGTATTGTTGCTGTGTGGAAGCGCCATGCTAGCCACTCATCCCCTCCAGGTGCTATCAACTTATCAATGTGTGGTCAACATGAGCTGCCACTCAAATTAGTTTTGCTTTGGTTGAAATTACAAATGAACAGAGCACACACTCAAGTTGCGCAGTGCAATTTGGAAGATGTGGTCGATTTGAAATGTGCCGGGCTGTTGCTAGGAGACAGCGCTGTGAGATGATGGCTAGGTTAGCTCTACTGGTGTGGGACTCATTGTGTAGTCTGTGGTCGATAAGGAAGGTTATTGACATACTGGTAGAAAAATAGATGTTATTGATCCAAAATTTGTATGATGATTATTGATGGATAAGTATTTGGATTTCAGTGTAACACCAATAGTGTTGAAGGAGAGAGGGTAGACCATTCTCATTTTGGAAAAAACATTTTGCCAACATCGTGTTAATGATGAATTAATAATGCAACTATTAGTTTAAATATGAACCCAAATATGATGTTCCTTATTTATAGAGCACTTATAAAATACAATTTGAAACAGACAGTTAATCAATTAAATAACAATGATGAAATGTAAAGAGTCTGTATTGAAAGAAAAAGGTATATTTATGTTCTTTTCCCTCTCTAAGCTTTTAATCTTAAAGGTTTAAATGTGGTTTTGATTTAATGCTCCAAATTGTCAAGGCTTGATTTACACACACACACACACACAGACACACACACACACACACACACACACACACACACACACACACACACACACACACACACACACACACACACACACACACACACACACACACACACAATGTAAACCAGAGTAATCAATATCAGCCACGCTCTCCTCTCTGTATGGCCACTATTGAATTGGAACCCGTCAGAAATCCCAAGTGAATCAATACAGCCAACTTATTGAGAATTTGACTGGCCTGACACAGGCAACACATAGAGTCTTTATATCTTTGATTTGTAATGAGTGCAAATGAATGATTTTTAAAGTATTGATTTTTTTGTAAGCCAGATAACTTGGTGTGCCACAAGTCAAAGTTTAGTTGTTAAGCTTTTCACAAATGCATGATTACGTGCAAGGTTGCCTAATACTGAAGGTAATCAATCAGGCTGTTCCCAGATAATTGCATAAAAACGTGCAAGTATGTGTTGGTGTGTAAAAGACATAGAGCAAGAAATAGCTGAAGGTGTATTTCATATCAGAAAAACGCTGATTGGCGGAGCAATACGATATCCAGTATGGCCACACAGAAGCGAACACTATGAACCAAATAGCAGAAACTGAACAAACAGCAATAAGTTTGCATGGCAGTGGACATTGAACAGCTGACATTTGCTGATTTTCTGTTTAATTTGCATGCACACATAACGGTACAGAATGGGGAACATGATTGTCAAGACGAAGAACAGACGGACGCAGATTCTGCCTGTCATCCGTGAGCCTGTTCGCCCTCAGCGTTTCGACACTGTGACAAGCAAACACGTTTCCTCTGGCTCCTCCTTTGTCCCCAATTCACAATTGTCGTTTGCTGTTCAAAGACGATCCCTGATAAAATCAAAACACGTTTGGCCAAATCTAGCCCATGCCGACTGGACTGGAACAGAGAAAGAGAGGTGTCTTTCACTCACACACATACAGGCGCAGCCATCTTGTGTCTGCCCTGATGGACTCTGGAATCTGGCTGACTTCAAGACGTTTCAAACCATCCTTAAAAATCATGAGGTGTGTCACCGGCGTTACGTCACTTTGGATAAAAGTGTCTTCTAAAGGACAAACTAAACAAGGCGTTTAGTGGCAATTTGGTCATAATTCAATTTGGTCATAACTTCACCCATGCATTGAACATGCATGGGTGAAGTTATGACCAAATTGTTGCATACATATTGGTTTCAGCTAACTAACAGCTGTCATACTCAAACGTCTGCTATCAAGTGATGCTTACCAAACTTTTACTACTCAGACAGGTATTTGAGGGACAGAAATAGGATGTTGGAAGTGAATGTAACAAGACTCATGAGCTACACCTAAAGCTTGATGTTAATCAGCATTCCTATCACACCTGGTCCATGTGCAATTTCAGGGGCTGTCTACCATACTGTTCAACACGTTAAAATAATAACACATTCAGATTTACCCAAATTGCATTTGATCAATGAATACATAGAATAAGCGTGTTTGTAAATGATGACCTTTGGTTTTTGTAATGGTCTTTCAGTGCAACAAACATGATTAATGGCATCACATGAACATGTATCGCCTGGTTAATTTATAATATTTCAATTGAAGATGGCAGGTTCACAATTTAATTTCACTGATCACTGGTATGATAAAAATAACCTTTATATTTAAATTGCCTTACCTAGTACACACACACACACACACACACACACACACACACACACACACACACACACACACACACACACACACACACACACACACACACACACACACACACACACACACACACAGAGTGCTGTTTGCAGACTAATTGTGCAGGTCACATGGTACTTGTAATTCAGCCACAGTTCATTTGCTTTGCTGTTTCTATCTGGCCCTAATAGTAGAGAGAAAGAAGGGATTTAGCTACTGCCACTTATGATAAACACACAAAAAGTGCCTGCTTTCCAAATGAAATCACTTTGATTCTCTCTCTCTCTCTCTCTCTCTCTCTCTCTCTCTCTCTCTCTCTCTCTCTCTCTCTCTCTCTCTCTCTCTCACGTAACGTTTACCACAATCATCCATGATTTGCCTTTCTCACTGAAAGTCGATATTCTTTATAAACAGATAACGTTATTACCTTATCTATCCATCCTATCTATGACACAGTCGAGGGGAGTCGGTGGAACCGGCAGCGATGGACCGATTGCAGTCAGGAACGAAGCACTGTACCATGTTGATGACAACACTGGACACCCACACACAACACAAACTAAAGTATATTGCAACACTCTCATTAGAGGGCCAGTGACACTCAGAGTATAACCCCATCGTGTGAGGATGTGTGGGGCTCCATCTGGGCAGCGGTTGATGGCCGAAGCCGAGAGAGGGTTACGTTTCTCGGACACTTATAGCATAACACCACGGTGTGTGTGGATGTGTGGGGCTCCGTCTGGGCAGCGGTTGATGTTGAACAACGTGTCCCCAGTATGACATGATCATTTCATGATTCATTCACTTGGTGGTGATCATTGCTATGGGACGTTGCAATGTACAAGCCCTGTACTGGGGCAATGCAGTTCATTTTACAATATGAACGGTTGCAATATGGGCTATTTAATGCCAGGAAAAACAATGTCCAAGGTAGGGAATATGCTATATATATTGTATACAGTATACAATCAACCTATTTAAAGTAAACAGATCTTACCTCACCTCCAGGATGAAGCTTTGGCAGTCCATTATCCACATGTTTATACACTAAATACTCCATGGAAAAGGTTCAAACATAAATCAAAATCGTCAGTAAGGAAAATCTCTGAAAAAAATAAGAATAAACTCTGTTGCTCTTCATGTTGAAGAGGCAATTGATGGAAACAAGGACGGACTTTTTCTAGCTTATGTGCGATCCATTTAGTCAATTACTTGTTGGAGGATGAGCGGTTCTGTAAATAAGAAGTGAAAAAATGCTGTTTTTTAAGTTGTTTCGTTATTGAGATATGGGTTTATTCATTTAATTTAGTTTCTTTTTTTTTTACACCAGGAACGGTGGGAATGGGTTAGGTGGTGGGGATATCAGTTATTTATAGCATGGGGGTGACAAAAAAAGGTTTCGGAACCACACCATTAAACCAAGGTTGCGGTCAAATAGTCTTTTTGGCTGAGGAAGGTTCCTTACCGAGTGACCTGGAAGTGTCAGCCATGATAAGAGCTGGTGGAATTCTCTAAATGCTAAGGAGCACTGCTTCAATGCTTCCTTTCTTATCTCTTTTAGCACAGCGTACACAGAACCACCCTTTACGAAAGGAAAGGAAACAATTCTATCCCACAATTCCTTGCAGCGGGAATATTAAAAGCGGTCCATGAACGGCCGACACACCAGTCGGTCGTTCACGGATAAAAACATGACAGACAATTATTTTCCTACAATCCTACTTATTGGGATCTATGTCCATAAATATGAGCGGACAGGAGTTTTGAGTGTGAGCAACCGTTTTCAATCTGACAACTATTTAGTTTCCCTTTTGTGACTGGGAGCCCTGATTCAGTTGTTTTATTTCAATTCCAACCTTGGTAATGAAGCTATATTTTTCACCAGGCTGTCCACGGTTATACAGCCTGCATGAATCACCTCGGTAAGAACGCACGGGGCAAAGTATCTAAGATGCACTCAGTGGTCCATCTTCAGAATGCTGTTGTTTCACCAGACCCCGTAAGTCCTTATGATTTGTCCTTCACATCTTTCCTTGACCTCATAATGTTTGAATTTGTTGGGCTATTCGACCGCTGCTCAAGCCTTTAACCAAAACACACTTCCTGGTTGCTTTTCTGGTGCTACTCTCTCTCTCCACAGGGCATCCATCTTGGGCGCTGTGCCCCCAAACAACCAAACAAAAACGCATCCACCAAGCTAGCAAGCAAGCACAGCGCCTGATTTTACAACCTGATGGTTCATTGAAAGAACTGTGATTTCAATAGTCTATTTTCCCTCTTCTTTATTAGTATAAGGTCTAATATTTAATAATTAAAGTATTAATATTATATGATTATTATATATGTATATGATCAATAGATTGATAATTGTATTATGATGCAACTAATTACAGAGGTGTAATTGTAGGGATGAACACAGGTGTATCCCATGAGGTTAATTATGGGTAGAGGCATGCCTATGGACCCATCATTAACTTAATGAGCTACACCTCTGTGATAAAGACCTATTTTAGCAACCTGTGAGAAACCTTTGGGCCCATCACAGGCCTCTGAAATGTTTCACTGAACTCCCACATCCCTCTTTGTCCTTCTACTCCTCTCTATAGTCATGTGGTGGAAGGACAGGCACTGTCTGGCAAATGATTGCATTTGTCTTATTTGAGTTGTGCTTTATGTAATTCCCTCGGGTGACTGACACAACTTGACGAAGATATGATGCATTGTTCGTCAAGGTGTGTCCTGAGTGACCTGAGGGAATGTGCGGATGCACAGCTCTAAAAACAAAGTGCAAGCAGGGAAAACACACACACATGCACACACACAGACACACACACACACACACACACACACACACACACACACACACACACACACACACACACACACATATGCCCATCTCTGTTCCTTCCTGAGTAAAGGAGTTGACAGCCCGGGCCCATGCTATTCCTGTTAAATGGACGCCCAGCGGTGGGGGTTCAGAGCGCGTGGGCCAGAGTCTAGGTCAGTGCTGTCGGACGAAGAGCGAGAGAGAGGAGCACAGGGACAACCACGACCCTGCAGCCCTCTGTGTCACCAGACCAGGGGCCACGCTGTAGCCACCACTGGCATGCAGAGTTTGTGCGTGCTTTATTTGTGTAATGGAAGATGCTCTTGGACAGGTGTAGCTGGTCCTGATTAAGGCTCATTGCAAGTGAAGTGGTATCCAGCAACCAGCTCAAGGCGGTGATGTTTGGCAGCACAGGAAGCCCCTAGCACAGGCGCATTAGTAGGATTCAGAGGAGAGAGACGCATGGGGGAGTTTGAACAGATGGGTAGCGCTAGACTTGATTATCTATAGAAGCTGAACCGGGGACGGGCTGAGGGAGACACTGTAGTCGAATGCTTATTTCACATTATACCTTATTCTATTTCTCATTTGTTTGATATTGCTCTTTTTTTATTAAATAGTTTTCTTTGCTGTACAAGAGGAAACATTAGTACAAAACAAAAAAGCCACAAGATAATGTGTGTTGAATGTAGTAAGTGTCTTTGTTACGCAGGGAGAAAAAGGACAAGATGTTAGAGGGTTTAAAGTTCCTCTATCTGTAAGCCTTCCTGTTCCCATAGCAGACAGTGTGGTGTTCAGAAGCTGACAGATGGACAGCACTTCTCCAATGGGGACAGAGTGTTTCATACCCCATGCATACAGATGCGTTCGGCATCTGGACGTTTTGTGCACATTTCATGCACATTTCATGCAGTATGTGTCAAGACCACAGGAGGCAGTGTCTACACAAAATATCAAATGGAAGTTGTTGCTCACCAGAACTTTATGAATAATTGCAAAACACACAGAGTGGGCTGTGCACTGGGTGCATGTTTCCATAATCTAAATGTATACATTTTAGTGCACATACTTTAATATAATATAGTTATTTTAAGTAAAATAATCCTTTATTAAGAATCACCACATTTGAACAATACAATCATGTAACTGTAATTCAGTGTCATTCTTTTACTTGACATGAGTTATTTGTTAAACGAATACTAATGCATCATGGTAAAACAATCAGAAGAAGAAACAGCCTTTAGCTAATCCTTAAGCCTCCATTTTGACTGCAGGAAGCATTTTTCTACCGATGTTGTAAAGCGTAGTACAGAGTAACACACCTGATCCGTTTGTGGTCTGAACGTTTTCACTGCACACGGGGATGGTTGACAGGACGTTGAGCAGTAGTGCATATTCCTCAGCCCATTCTGTCCATCGTTTAAGAGACGGAGGGTTTAGCATGGTTTATGGTGGCAATATGGAGGCAGGTCGGTAGGGAGCTGATAAGGCTGAAATATGATCATCAGTTTGAACTGCAGTATGCTGCTGTTCCACCGTTGACCCCATATATGTCTCCGGTGTTTCTTAGGTCAACATTCCTCAATTAGAAACAACTCTTCAAACATAGAGGTTTGAAGAGTCTCTCTTTCTCTCTCACTTTCTTTGTGTATGTATCTATGTATATCTATCGATGTATATCTATGCATTAACATGTATATCTATGTCTGTCTCTCTAGATTATGTAGATTTAGATTTTATCCAGTTATTCTTGTGCAGAAACAGGGCAGAACATAGGTTAGAGGTTTTTCTGTGGTTTTACTTCAGTCTTTGGTCAGTTCAGGCAATATCATTAAAAGCACCCTCGCTTACTTGTGTGTACACACGCATACAAACACGCACGCACGCACGCACGCACGCGTGCACACACACGCGCTCACACAGACACACACACACACACACACAAACACATGCGCCCACTCACAGTCACAACAGAGTTACGAGAGTTAACAATTGGCAGATCCAAGCAGAAAGTAATTTAAATTAGAAACATGTGACTTAATCAAAGTAGCAGTTATTCAGTCTGTGTGTGTGTGTGTGTGTGTGTGTGTGTGTGTGTGTGTGTGTGTGTGTGTGTGTGTGTGTGTGTGTGTGTGTGTGTGTGTGTGTGTGTGTGTGTGTGAGCCAAAAGGTGAGGAAAGTTCAATGGTAATGTACACCTTGTAAAAACATTACACCCATATTATGACCCACTAGCTAGAGAATATCTCTTTCTGAAGGCACTATGTTTGTCCCTGCTTTGACGCTAGTGGGCACTCAAAACCAAATGTAATAACTCGAAGCCAGTGTTGCTTTGTCTGGCTACTGAAAACAATTTGCCTATGACGTAATGGGTAAGGACCTAAAATGGATACCAGATTCCTTTATATTATATATATATATGGTCTGAATCAGCCTGTGAAATAATGTCATGTGGAGTTTCTCTCTCTCTGCCTCTCCGTCTGTCCCTCGTCTCCCAAAGCCCTTCATGAATCAATTCCACTGAACCCAAAGGGTCTAGTTGGCCGTGCGGAGGAAATCCATAAAGAGTGGATGCATATTATAGTGCACTGTTTTCTCTCTCTCGCTCTCGCTCTCTCTCTCGCGCTCTCTTTAACTCGTCCTTCTCTTTCTCCTTTTTCCAGTCCATCTGTCCATCTCTCTCAGTAGAGGTGAGAACTTACTGCTGCTACTGGAATTGTAGGCCCTATTAGACCTTCCTCTCCACACACACACACACACACACACACACACACACTAGCACATACATGCACAAACTTAAAGAAAACACAACACTCACAAATGCCAGTGGTGCCACCCACCCTTGCAGTGGGATACCAATGAATCAAGTTAAACTCACTTAGCATACAGACTCTTCTCTGTCTCTCTCTCTGTCTCTCTCTCTGTCTCTCTCTGTCTCTCTCTGTCTCGCTCTCTCTCTCTCTCTCTGTCTACCTGCCTTTCTCCCTCGCTCTGTCTTCATCACTGTCTCTCTCTGGGTCTCAGTCTCTCACCCACCCCTGGCCCTTCATGGCACGCCAACAATTAATCTCAGATTAGCCAGGCCAAACAGCACCAGGTGTTCAATTAGTTACCTGTTTGCGCTGCCTGTGTGTGTGTGGGTCTGTCTGTCGGTCTTTGTACATGAACGTGCGTGTGTGTGTGTGTGTGTGTGTGTGTGTGTGTGTGTGTGTGTGTGTGTGTGTGTGTGTGTGTGTGTGTGTGTGTGTGTGTGTGTGTGTGAGTGTCCATGTATGTAAATGTGTGTGTGTCTGTACGCGTACATGTCTGTGCATTTGTACATATAGGGTTTGTGTGTGTGTGTGCGTGCGTGTGTGTATGTCTGTATGTGGGTGTGTGTTTGTGTGTGGTGCAATCTCACACACATGTGTTAGGTCCATAGCCAGCGGTGTAATTCTGCCACCTTATAAATCACAGCCTATTAGCCTCCCTAGGTGGTAAGCCACAGAGCATCTGACACAGGGACTGTGGGGCAAGCACAGCTGCAGTTGTATTACACCCTCTCTTCCCTTTACCATAGAAGATGCTCCTTCATCTACATCCCAGCTTTAAAACACTGAGAAAAGAATCAACTGCGTCAACATTTTCTGTTCTTACCCCAAGGCACAAGAGGGAATTACTTTCACCTTAACATATGAGGCAAATAAAACGGATTATAAACAAAAAACTGAAACTTTAACGTGAAAATGAAGCAGAAATTTGTATCAGCATGCAGTTATTTAAAAGTAATTTAAAGTCAAATTTTTGAACTGTTTAGAGATATATTGTCAAAACATCAGGGTAAAACAAATGTGTCAGATGTGCTAAGATGTGTGGAAAGATCTAGAGCAAAGTGATCCAACGAAAACATGACTAAATCCTGTTTATACACATCCTAACCCTAACCCTTATTTGTTGAAATTGTCCTTAAATCCCAACAACAATCCATAAATCAAATGCTCTGATGCTCCAAAAAAATAAAGACAAAATGGTATCTGAGGCAGTCACACATGATTGAATGGCATACCTGTCTGTCTACCTACCTACCCGTCTACCTGAGCGTACTCTGGCCATTCACTCATTGCGCATGACCCCAGTCTTCCACAAGGCTAAGCAGGTAGCCTTGTGGAAGACTCCTCTCCATTTGCATGGCTGAAGCAAGCAAGCTAGTCACGTGTCTTGGGGGAGTTTTGCGGTTAGATACTTTTCAAAATCGAGCCCACTCTGGCTAGTTTCTCCAAATTGCTTACCCTACCGTTTAACGCAAGTAGTCTGAGATAATTGGCTTTTTCATTCCAAACTTGAAACTTACTTTAGTGCCAAAAAACACTAAAGTAAATTCAGATAAAAGAATATTTGATCAAAATAAATGATACTTATCTGCATATCTGTCAGAATTATAATAATAAATCAGTAATGTGATCATTTCTATCTTCCAATTCTTAAAATATATTCTCTGAATCTTTCTCTTTCTAGGGTGTCATAGAAAGTATTTTTTTTCAAACTGTAAGATAACGAATATATGAATGTTTTTATTGTGTAGCGTTAAAGTTTGGATCTTTGAGTATCTGTTAGACTGTCTCTAGCATATAATGTGGACATGCCTCATAGCAGCCTGCTATTAGAAAGGGTTTCCATGCTCCAAGATTCTGTGGTGTAAAATAAAGCAGGAGGAAGGGGAGATAGACTCAACAGAGAGACAGAGAGAAAGACAGCATGCGCTCCGAGAGGAAGTGAAGGAAAGGCCTCTTTAAAGACAGTCAAAGGAGGGAGAGGGGGTGAAGCAGAGAAATTATGGAGAATCCCAAAACAAAATAGAACGAGTGGAAAGAAGAACCCTGAGGAGGACCGCATTGGCATGGATTATGCAGAAGAACAAGGCGTGTTCCTCAAAAGCCAGTGGGTGAAATGTAGTCAGTTCAAAAAATAAATAAAGTGTGGAAAAAAGGAAAGGAGACACATGAACGCGCCACTGCAAGTCAAGGTTAATGCATTCATGACGGGGAGCAATTTGTCGTGCTTGTGACAGGGATCCATACTTCAACACTTTCACCAAACCAAGCTAAACACAAAGCCTTTCACCTAAGCCACCACTGGGACTGGATAATCATTTTAACACTGGCTAATGGTAGGATGTTAATATTCCTGTTAATGGCTTCGTCGCTGCCATACATATCAAATGGCATGCGCAGTATACCGTAACACACTGACGGCCTTCATGTGGTTTCTGTCTAGAAGAGGTCATGTCCATTAATATTCAGGGGCATCTGTGAAACTGAAACTCACAATCATGAGATGAATAAGTGCACTGCAGCGTTGTATGCATATCATCCTGCTGTATGAATTGCACCAGTGTTGATTGGCAGTCATACGTTGCTGAAGATGCCACATCGGTCGTGTGGTTGCAGAGTCTAAATACTTTCTGATGACTCACGAAGGTGCCCCGCCCACTGGCGCTTCTCTTGGTGGGGTCCAGGCCTCCTGCATCGGACTGGAGTGCCATCGAGCCCGGCGGCTGACCAGTGATCAGTGGTCACCGATGACCAGTCCCTCATACCCGACAAGCTTCCTTTCAAAGCCTTGTTCAAGTACTCTCATTGGGGGGCTGTTGACCCAGCGGACCAGCCTGGCCAGTAGAATAAAGAAATGAGGAATATGAGGGCTCTGGTGGGACTGAGGTCACCGCTTCCTCTCCAATGCCTTTTGCCATCTTCCCCATCAACCCTCCTGAACCGCTGGACTCGCTTCCTGCCGGACTCAGCAGCACTTCTCCTTCTCATTGGCACCAATATCCGCTCTTCAAAAGGATCCAGCTCCTTACCTCCCTCTCGTTACCCCAACCCTCCAAACCTTTGAGTCCATAGTGCATTCTGCTAAGGCTTCCTTCTAGTCTTCTTCCTGGGTGTTTTCTGACCTTCCTCTGCAAGGCCCCAACTGTCAACACTTCTTATTAGCCAGGATTAGCCAAAGGGAATAATTGGATCAAAGGAAATGAAAGTAATAAACATGACATATTTAGTTATGAATATGATGAATTAACGTCAGAGAGCTGGGGCATGGTTTTGCTTTGAGATTGTGTTTTGTTTTTACACCGAGTTGTTTGTGTCACCTTTGTCATTAGTAACTGATTCATCTCGTTTGGATAAATGGAAACATTTGCTGAGGCAAGAGGGTGACAATTGTTTCAGCTCTGCTGACTTAAGGAATGCAAACCTAGTGAACTTCAATAAAGTGTAAGTGAACTCCCAGTTTCAGCTCAAATTCAAACACCATGAGATTAAAATAAAATGTGTTTTGGTGAGTTCTAAGAAGGAGGGGGACATTATCCCTTGCCCTTCATCTTCTGCTTTCTATGTGTGTGTCTAATTTGGTACAAATCAAAACCTACTTATCATCGTACTCATCTCTCTATCAATAGTGATTGCATGTTTTAACATTGATTTCCCCGGTCAAAGTTCATAATATGCAGGCAGGCAGAAGCGTGTAAAATGTAACTTGGGACATCTCTTTCTCTCACTCGCTCACAGTAAACTTCCATATTGTCCTGGTTCCCCACCTCTTTCCTCTCTCCCCATTTTCTCCTGGTTCCCCTCCTCTTTCCTCTCTCCCCATTCCAAGTTTTCATCCTGCTCCAATGACCTCTCATGCTCCCCACATCAGTTCTTTCACAGTTCTGAGTTCTGTCAAACATGGATGTGTTTTGCTTGGAGCCTCAGCATTGAGCCATTTCCTGGACATTAGTCAGTTTATCTTCTTTGTTCCCATTTGTCCTCGCCGTAACCCTTTTTTTTTTAAATGGGGATGGAGGCGTAGGTAACTCCAAAAATCTTCATTTATCATTTATCATAATGATTTTCTGGACTTTTCACCAAGTCTTTTTCAACGCTTTCCTGTCTTGTCAGGAGGAGTGTGAAATACGAACCCAAAAGCAAGATTAAGTCCAAAATATTTATTTGAGGCAGAGCAAGGCTTCAGCTCAGTCAGTAACAAAAATTAACTCCCGTTTCTCGGGAGGAATACAAAACACAAAGGGCACAAGGCCGCTATTGAAAAAACAGGGAAAAAATCCAAACAAAGAAAAGAGCCAGGTCAACATCAGTAGAGAAGTCCAGGGGCAGGCAACGGTCAAAAACCATAGGCAAATCCAAGAAGCAGGCAGGCCGGGAGGCAGGCAGGCTACAGGGCAGAGTCAACCGACTATGTAAGCTGAGGACAAACATAAGAACAATCGGACAAGGTGGCACTGACAGCACTTGACATACATAGGCTGAGTAGTTAACACACAATGAGGAACAGGTGAGCAGGAAAAAAGGCGGGAAACAGACAATGGCAGGATGTACAGGTGAGAGGCGGAGTCAGAGGCACAACAAAAGTAGACACATGGTGGCCAAAAACCCAGGATAACCAGCAGGAGGCCACAGAGTCATAACCAGCAGGAGGCCACAGAGTCATAACCAGCAGGAGGCCACAGAGTCATAACCAGCAGGAGGCCACAGAGTCATGACCAGCAGGAGGAGACAGTCATAACCAGCAGGAGGCCACAGAGTCACTGAGTCCCAAAACAGAGGAGCTGACATGTCTATTTGTTGTGATTTATGCATGCAGGTACTGATTCAATTACGTTAATCGATAGACAGTGCGATATAAGAATGACACACAGTGCCAAACATGGCTCGTCTGGCCCACGCATGTCTGACTCACTCTGCCCCCTGCCTCAACCTGAATCACAGGTTCAAACCATGCCCTCTAGCTCCACCCCTTCCCTTAATGATCACTCACTCTGCCCCCTGCCTCAACCTGAATCACAGGTTCAAACCACGCCCTCTAGCTCCACCCCTTCCCTTTATGCAATCTTCTGTATTTTGATATTTCCTCAACCCTTATCAGTGAGCCATCCTTTACGATCTGTCTCTGCCATGCTAGCACCAACAGAATTTCATTACTCACCATATATAGACAAAAATATGTGTTTGGTCCTCCTTTCTTCCATCCTCCTTTTTCCTTTCCCCCTCATTCTCTATTTTTCTTTCCTGCTCTTTCCAGCTTTAGTTTCCCGTTTGTTTTCTTTGGGGTCCCTCCCGGTGGAGCAGCATTCCAGCAGTGCTCCTGACAGGAAAAGCCCCCGCAGCTGATGTCTACTGGGGGAAAACCGGGGGCCTACACACACCAGTGTTGTCAGGTAGAGTTACCCAGTGAGAAGGGGCCGGGGGCCCGTGACTGCAGAGTGCTGAAGCCATTCCTTGGTCGTCAGCAGCACGAGGCATGCTCAAGGTTAACTGCTCTCAACCTCCAAGACTTCTTCATGTTGTTATGCCAAATGCAAATAGAGCTAAGGAGCAAATGAACAAAAAGAAATCTATAAAAACAAGGTGTTGTTCTCTGACATTTGGCATTTTCCAGCACTGATATCACCTACCAAACTATAAACGTCAAGACAAATATGAATTTCTTACTTAGCAACCTAATTACCGTGTGTGTGTGTGCGTGTGTGTGTGTGTGTGTGTGTGTGTGTGTGTGTGTGTGTGTGTGTGTGTGTGTGTGTGTGTGTGTGTGTGTGTGTGTGTGTGTGTGTGTGTGCAGTTTATCTTCTTTCAGCCTTTATTTAAATTGATTAAATGTTGAACTTCTTTGCACTCTACACATGGCAGCTATTCATTCAGTCTTTTGCATTTGGTAAAGAAAAAAGACTGATGCCAGAATAGCTACATCTAACAGTTAGACATTAGCTATCAGTTTACAACTTAATAATGACATCATGTTATGACTACAAATCAACAATTGAAAGACATTTGGTGGCTGGTGAATAATTTCAGTGTATCTGTTCCATTGACTACTTATTTCATTTTTGGTATTTGGGATTTGGCATGTCTGTGTGATCAGTGCTGAAATAATAAATCAAACAAAAATGAACAAATTCAACTCTAAATAACTTTACAACCTTAGAAAATGCAAAACAATGCATCTTTGTCAAGCCACCTAAAAGCTTCGAGGTATTTTTTGTCCTTTGAGTTGTACTAGGGCTGGGTGTGTGATGAAGCACAGACTTTATGCAAAGTGATTACAGACACACACGCTCCCTGGTGCCACAAAGTTCTCAGAATGTCCGTGTGTGTGTGTGCGCGCGTGGGTGTGTGTGTGTGCGCGCGTGGGTGTCAGGTAAAATCAAGGGAACACTCCTCCACTGGGCTCAGGAAGCAGAGAACGTGAGAGATTGAGAAGGCAGGGTTTTAAAGACACCCCTAGAGAGAGAGAGAGAATGAGGGGGATGTATACAGCTAGGAGAGAGGGAAGGAGGACAATGAGCCTTTTGATGGAGTCTTTCTGGGGAGCATATGGGGTCAAGCAATAAACAGACTTTTATTACACACACACACACACACACACACACACACACACACACACACACACACACACACACACACACTTCGAGAAATGACTCAAGCCATTCTTTGGTGTTATTTTTGTGTTTTTATGTTTTACACACACACAGACAAAGAAACACACACAACAGACAGACATGTTGTCTATGTATCCTTGTTTATTGCATTTATGGATGTGGCCTCTCGCTACTCCTGTTTAAACCAGTTGACTCAAGCGCAGAGACACACACACACACACACACACACACACACACACACACACACACTGTTCTAAGTATATCTGTATACAAATATTTGTTTTAACTAAATCAATAATTAGGAAATGCTTCTACATTTTTAATGTGTCACATGGCATTCTGCTCTTTGTCACGGTTTGTATCTCTTGCTCATCATGGTCACTTTCCTTGTCTTAAAATGGTGTGTTTCTTCCAGTTGTTATCTCATGGGCGTCATGTGCATATGTCACACAGTCTATACCTATTCTAACCACAGAGACAGGAACACGGGGACTAGCTTGCATTTACTGTTTTAAACTGCCTCAGCCATACAATATTATATTTGGCTTGAGTGTTAGTTGTGCTGTGTGTGTGTGTGTGTGTGTGTGTGTGTGTGTGTGTGTGTGTGTGTGTGTGTGTGTGTGTGTGTGTGTGTGTGTGTGTGCGTGCATCAGTGTGTGTGTGTGTGTGTGTGTGTGTGTGTGTGGGGGGGGGGGGGGGGTTCTCTGAGTGTAGTGCATTTTATTTTGCCAAGCCATCTGCTTTAGTTTTCTCTGTGCTAACACCTACAAAACAACAGGAGAGAATTGTTTTCTTGTAAAATTTCCTGTGAGTCCACCTTGTTAAAATCAGGGTGGTTCATGGTTGGTGAATCAGACTAAACGGTTTCCCCAATAACAGGGAAAGACTGTAAAAGAAGGGTATATTAGGAACTAGTATTATTTTAGCAGGCTATTTTAAGCAAATCCAGTGTAAAATAACCTTATTGTGTGTTGTGGCGTTAGCTAAATGTTTTCAACAAATGACTACATGCTATACTTGAGACATGCCACACATAAAAGCCTTCAACATTATGTTAGGTGTACTACTTCTGCGTTGGTTAGGCTTTTGTCTATTTGAGTATATAATCTAATTGTCATTGTCACTGGTGTGTGTCCCTCTTTACTCACCCTGACTCCTCATCATGCCAATCTGTGTTCTTTTGTTTTGACCTAATACGGCAAATTTGCCTGTAGCCTAATCCTCCAATCAAATTCAAGATGAGTTCTGGAAGAGAGGGAATTCTATTTTGCTAATAGTTACTTGATTCCTGACAACACTTTCCTGATATAACGGCTGGTGTGTAATGGTTTATTTGGCAGATCCACACACACACACACACACACACACACACACACACACACACACACACACACACACACACACACACACACACACACACACACACACACACACAAACACTTTTAAGAAATGGATGCATGCAATATATGATTGATCTAGTACATCCATGGATAACATACTTTAATCCTTAAGATTTGAGTAGGTGTTTTGTTCTTTGATTTGAAGAGACCTGTTCTAAACTCTTAAACATGTCATCAATGCGAAGATGTCAAATCTAAGATAGACAAGATGGAACGAACAACAAGATCGAAAAACAAGCAAATGTTTTTCAACATGGAGGATTTATTAGACTTGTATGCATATTGTAATTGCATCACATACTTTTATGTTGAAAAACTCACAAAAGATATCCTTGGCAAACCTCATACAATATCTATTTTCTTCTGATCTGGTTCCGCTGGTCCAGGTTGAAATGAATTGGAGATCACTACAGCAGGAATCTATAGCATAACCCTCATCTCAACATCTTTCCCATTCTGACATGAGGTGTCATGTTTGGGGAAATGCACAGGAAGCTGTGCTGTGAACTCTGGGTCAAACATCCACTTAGGTTAACTTTCCCATAATCCTCAGCTGCTTTTCCTCTGTATATTGCTGGGCAGTGGCTACCTCTTTTCTAGTCTCCTTCCTTTTAAATTTCCTTGAAAGCTGAATTTGGAGACTCTGGCTCTTTGATCTTGTGATGCTTATATGGTCTGTCACTGCAATGAATATGAAACAGGAAGTATAACTTCAGGACGTTTTTGTTTTTGCTCCACCAATGCAGTAATTGGGGTGATTTAATTGAGATGCCTTTATGTTGGGTAATTAGCAACTTCAGAGGGTTGACTCAAAGTTGTTGGAGATGACAGCTGCTTTGATTTGAGTCTAGAATTGATCCACCTCTGTACAACAACACAAAACTTGAACTCCTCTTCACTTGACATCCTCTCTATCTCTTGTCTCGCCTGGCATGTTCCGTTCTCATCCCTGGCTTTTTCCATTGTCACACCTTCTCGTACCTTTCCTCACCTCTTTCATCTCTTCCTGTTTTTCCCATCATGCATCCCTGCCCTGTCTTCTCAACTCTCCATTCTCATTATCTGTACTCATTGCCTGTCTCTGTATTCTCCACCTCTTTCCTTTCCTCTGCTTTTGCTTCCCTTCTCATATGTATCTCTTTCTACCTAGATGGATGGAGATACAGATAGATGTAAGTCTTTCTAGTGGGCTGTGGTCACAGTTTAGACTCTTTATAAGAGGTTCTAGATGAGATGTTATGACGCTGATTGTCTCTACCCATGCCTAATTGGAGTTGATAATGTTGTTTGTGCCACTAATGTGAACACGACTCATGTTATTATTGCTGTCTGTTAAATTATTCCTTTCCACCTCTTCATAGACTGAGCTTCTTCCTAATTGCCACTGTTTAGCGCATGTCTCTCTCTGTGTATTACTGCTAATGTAATACTCGTTGGCCTTGGTTATAGATAGATGACTGATGGATGGAATCACTTCTGGGGATTGAATCATGTACTGTTCCAGTGTTGGTAATGTATCAGTACTGGTAATGTACCACTTGGTATTGTACCAGTGTTGGTGTTCATGCTGCAGTTTACATTGTAGCGGTGCAGGGAATGTACCAGTGCTGGTAATGTACCAGTACTGGTAATGCACCAGTACTGGTAATGTACCAGTGCTGGTAATGTACCAGTGCTGGTAATTCACCATTGCTGGTAATGTACCAGTGCTGGTAATTCACCATTGCCAGTAATGCACCAGTACTGGTAATGTACCAGTGCTGGTAAAACCAGTTCTGTTCCTGACTTGGTACATTTGGTTGCAGAATCCTACAGAAACAACAAGAAAGGGAAGGCATGGCAGTCCCTCATGTTGTTGAGTTACCAATGGGAAACAGCACAGGGGGACATACTACATTCTGGTGATAGAAGGCAGCTCTTTGTAGGCTCAGAACACAATGTTCTTTGTAGCCCATCTGCATGGCACTCAGCCACATGCACACTGCACAAGAAGACTCCAGAAGGCGTTTGTGTACATGGATGGTACTTGTATGTTGTCTCACATGTCCTAATGAACTGGAACTCGCAAACGAAGGTCCTTAAGGAAAACATTTGTTGAATTGAATTGGATTAAATACCTTACCTAAACGCAAATAAATAAGACCCATATGTCTGGTAAGCTTTGTTCGTAAAAAAAAGAAGAAGGTTGTAAAGTATTGTAAAGTGTACAATGGTTTGTTTTTTTACTGGAGCATTCAAGTGTGAATGTTGGAGACAGTGGTGTCAAACATCTGCAGTACATTTCCTGCTGACAAGTAAGAGCTGATGAAGAGCTCCCACTTACAAACTGCCCTGTTGGCTTACAGTGACACAACATTATGCAAAGACAATTATTTAGCACAGTCATCAGTAGAATTCCAATCTGCCACAGACAAGCATGAGTGAGTTTAAGAATGATACCAGTTGTTAAATTACCGTGGCGATCACGTGCTGCAAGGGACCCTGGGAGGGTCATGGTGGGGGGCATGACATGTGCGTGTGTGTTAATAAAAGGCTACTCTCGGTGTCGTGCGGTGTGTGGGGCCCCAGAGTTGCTAGTAAACTGATACCCTGGCCCCTCGTCTGGTCCTTCCCTTCATTAGAAGGGTTAACCCTAGCCCCAGAGTTGCTAGTAAACTAATACCCTGGCCCCTTGTCTGGTCCTTCCCTTGCCGCCGCCACATCACATTTAAATAATAATTTTGAATTGTAACGTGAAACATATTAACATTTTGAATGTTTAAAATGACCAAACACAGATACAGCACTATATAGGTGGAACAGTACTGCTGTTTTAGTCAAAGGTTTTGGAATATCACCGTTCACAGCAGAAAATGCACTTTGAGTACGACGAACAACATACAGTATTATTACTTTGATCCTGTTGCAGAAGTTAATTAACAAAAATATGACCATGCAACCATCTCTTATGAATGATACTTCTGACCTTAACAGGCTCAATGGAACGGCTGTTTTATCCCTTCCAACAGTTTGATCTCCTGCTTTGATTTACTCTTGCTGAGGATATGTGCCTTATCACTGGTCTTAATGCAGTGAATACTCTTTTATGTATGAAGTAGATTGAAACCTTTTCCAGTCCTTAGTGTGTGTGTGTGTGTGTGTGTGTGTGTGTGTGTGTATCTGGCAATATGTGTGTATGGATTCGATTGTTTTGTTCTGCACTACAAACACACGAACACGTCTGGAAAAGAGAAGAGGAAGACGCGAGCAATGAGTTTCCAATCTATCCGAGCAAGTACCGAGCTCACCAATCAGGGATGAGACGCCTATGTTGTACCAGGAGCGTAACATCATGCCCTAATAGAAGCTGCTCCAGGCAATGCTCCGTCCACTTATCTGAGATACCACCACCTGCGCCTGGGAAAATGGAAATAAAAACCTCTTCCGTGGTCCGTGTGATCCGTAGAGCTGACGATTGACGGTGGAGACATTCTATTTCCATGTGTCTGTGTTCGTTGTTCCATTTATCCGCGGTAGAAACGTCCATTTATGCCTTTCACACGCTTAGTTTGAGTGCAGACCTTCATAAAAGAGACATATTAACTCTACTCAGGCAGTCAATCTTATTATCATTTTAATGTCATGAATAAAGGTACTGTTGCTCCGAACAGTATAATAACAGGCGGTCAGAAGTCATTTATAAGCCTTTAGTGACTGACGAACTAACCAATAACAAAACATGAATTGACATTAGAAAGATAATTAGTAAGTGCTCACCCTTCCAGCCTATCCAGTGGACTGTACCGACTGGTAGGCAGAGCTGTCATACATCTGGTAGGACACTCTGACTTATGATGTCACTAGAGGGTCGATTTTGGCATGCCTCATAATGGCTAATCAACAGCTCCTTAGCATAGCACTCGTTTAGCATCTCCTAGTTCACCATTAACTTAACCTATAAATGACTTATGACTGAACATTATTATAAAGTGTTTCCTTGCTATTTAAATGCACATAGTTTATTTGCATTCTCACACACACACACACACACACACTCACACACACACACACACACACACACACACACACACACACACACTAACACACATAGTGTGTGTATATAGTGTTTTATATGTGCAGTATTTATTTACATGCCTGTTGCTCTTCTTCTATTCCATACCTCCTTTCTATCAGTCTCTTCTATCCATCTGCATCTGCAGAGTATGTCAATCCTTCCGCATGGCTTGCCCTATTCTCGCTCCTCTCTGACTGTGTTGTACACTCCCTCCCTGTTTTATGATTTAAACTCATGTATATTTCTCTTGTGCCCTTCACCGCACACCAGTGCCCTCTCCCAAAATCCATAAAAACAAATCCACAGCGGGCCTGCGAACGCGGCGGCACACAGCATGCCCTGCTGCTTCAGGGTGAAAAACAAAGAACCGCACGCAGTCCGACCTGTTAGTACCATTGGTGCCATCAAATAGCTTTCTGCTCATCTTGTTTCGTCACTAGTTCATTTTTTGGAAGATTACAAAATGGAAGACATTCTGTATATCTCTATAACTATGTTTCCCTCCAGTACAACCACTACCATTCCAGCTACCACGATACCATTCCAGCTACCACGATACCATTCCAGCTACCACGATACCATTCCAGCTACCACGATACCATTCCAGCTACCACGATACCATTCCAGCTACCACGATACCATTCCAGCTACCACGATACCATTCCAGCTACCACGATACCATTCCAGCTACCACGATACCATTCCAGCTACCACGATACCATTCCAGCTACCACGATACCATTCCAGCTACCACGATACCGACTAGAAGGCAATAGACACATTTTCTTTTCTCCATGACAGACATATCAGAAACGGAACGCCACTGTTGAGTTATATTTCACGACATGAATTACAGAGAATAAGGAGGCAAGGGAGCCAGACAGAGCTGACATTCACACAGCTGAGCAGGTTTATGGACTTTACAGCCTTCCATATTTCTCTCCGCAGAGAGACCAAATGGCCAGCGGTCGCTGGTTGCCAATTTGCATTCCCTATTAAAACTCCACCTGGCTGGCAGCACACACTCTCATGGCCTCCACTTTATCTCATCATCTGCAGAGAAAAATAATACACCAATACTAGTGAGTCACTCCCCCCCCCCCCCCCCCCCCCATCTCTGAACAAACCCCATCACACACACAGCCAATTCATTTCTGAATATTTGTTGTGAAGTGCAACACGTGATCTGTTCCAGGTTTGAAGCACGACTTGGCTTTAGAAATGGGGATACTGACAGTGAAGAGATGGTTGAACTCACTGGCAGGGAGCATTTATGTCTCTCTTGCTCTTCGTCTATTGCTCTCTTTTTCTATAACTGTCTGTAACCTTAACACACTCTCCCTCCCTTCCTCTCACTCCCTCTACCTCTCTCTCTCTCTCTGGCGCTGGACTATCTCATGCTGTGTCCTTGTCTGGCCCATTCTCCCCATCTCTTTTCTCTTCTAATCCACTCATCTATCGCTTCATCTCTTTACCTTTCTTTCTCCCTTTGCCTGCTGCATCGTCTTATCAATCATTTTTCTGCTGCTCTCTCATTTCCTCTCGTCTGCTCCACTGTGATGCTATATTAGGGCTGGCCCAGCAGGTAGAGAGATGGGGGATATGGCTTTCTCTCTCCTCTGATAACAGAGAGGTCTGAGTCACTGCAAACCGTATCTGCTCCAATCCCTGCTGAATTGGCCTCAGTGGTTTCCATGGGGCGAGAGGGATTGATAAATAGACAGAAAGACGGATGGGAGGTGGTCTGCACTAACCTGACTGACAAGGCATGCTCTGTCTGACTGCTGGACTGGTTGTAGGTGGCTAGTGGAAAGCCACTGCAAGGTGGCTTTCTTTCTTCCTCATAAGACAGTTCATATGAACAACCTTATGGCCATGATAAACTGTTTTTCTGAGGTTTATGACATATTCAAAAGACTAATAAAGTTTAGTTTCAAGAATGCGCAGGAGACCAAGTATGCTTGTTCTTTCTTATTTTTAAATGTTTCACATTTTTCGGTAACGCTTTACCAAGAGGGTACATTAATTAACCATTGATTAAAATGACTTAATGCAGTAAGAAACATCATTAAATAGCATTAGCAATGGGGTTAGCGTTCGTTTTTTACTGTTAATCCAATGGTAGTTAATGCTTATTGACTAAAGAGGAAAAGGGATGAATAGAAGTGTAAGACTGGAACGCTGTGGTACTGCTTCACAATGTCTTAATAACGAAGGACATCTTTCCTCTGGACTGAAGGTGTGGCAGCACCATGAACCAGAGGGAGGGGTGAGACAATCACGTGAATAGAGATATATAAATATAAAACATTTACAAGGCGTATAATCAGAATCTGAGCTGTGTGTGTGTATGTGTGTGTGTGTGTGTGTGTGTGTGTGTGTGTGTGTGTGTGTGTGTGTGTGTGTGTGGGAGGGGGGGGGGGGGGGGGGGGAGCAATTGGGGAAATGTCTGGACCGAACCATCGTTTAGCATGTGTTCACTGGGTCCCTGCTGGGGACCACATCATTCCTATCTCCGTTTCCTCACACGATCGGCTCATGATTCCACTCATCATGCGGTCCAGAGAAAGTGAGAGAGACAGTGAGGGAAAGAGCGATAGGGAGAAGTGGGTGGGCTACGTTGTTGATAAAAACAACGTAAACTATGTACAGAAAGCTTTGTATAGAAAGTGTATGTCTGTCACTTAGTGACAGCCAATCCCTTCAGCATATTATTAATCACAACAATGAGGCTGATCACTCTGTAATGGCATCTGAATTATTCTGGTCATGGCACTAAAGTATCAGTGATGAAGGCAATGAGTGCAGTACACTTACAGAATGTCATGCTGAATGCTTTACCTACCTTACAATTTTCTCTTAATTTGAACATATGCATATTCTCCCTCATAAAAGCATGTAAATCCCTTCAAATTAATCAAATTCAGATTTGTTCCCTCCTCATTATAGGCTTATATAGGGTTATATGTTATTCCACATTTCTCTAAATTCAATTATAAAAAAGCAATTTAGTTGTACAGTTGGACGTATAAATGACTTAATCAAACAATTGAGTCAGTAAGCAGTGGAAATAAGTGAACAACGAAAGAGTGAGTCTAAAGTCTTAAATCTTTAAATGTTAGAGTTTTGGGACTGTGGCAGAATTCTCTAATCTAATTGTTTGGCCACTTTCCATTTATCAGCGTGCACTCACTCTCAAAAATGGGTTCATTAGAAATGACCCAGAATTGTAACAATAATTTATGGTAGGAGGCCAATTTAGGAATTTTTAACTTTTAACTTTAAAGCTCAACTTTGCATTTACATTTTCTATTTTTTTCTTCCTACTCAATAGATGAGAAGAAAATAATATGCCTCATTCTAAGATATCACAATTTATTTATTTACAAAAAAGGAGGGTGGTGGTTGTGTTTATAGCACCTGGAATATTTTGGGGCTTTTAAGCTAGGTTATGTTCAGATCTGGAATAACCTTTTAGACTTGGGACAACACCGGCTGGGTCACTTCTCTGAGTGTGTGGCGGAGGCTTTTTGACCACCTTCATGGTGGTATGAATAAATGTACAGGCAACGTGCGAGTCGTTGTAATTATCCTGGGGAAGGCATACTTGATGTGGGAAGGTGATGGGAGTATGCTGCCAATCACACCAGCATTGCAACATCGTTTTTAGTGCATGTGGGTAGGAACACGACCAGCTGTTCTAGTTACATTGGTTGGTGTTTTCAGATAATTTATTCTTCAATGTGCACATTCAATCGTTTTTATTTTGTGTTTGCGGTAAAGGACGAAAAAAGTGAAGTAAACTGAATATCATCCGTATTTCCATGAAACGTAAAAAACATTTATCCGATTTTCTGTCTGAAAACAAAACAAGATCAGAAAAAGCTACTTTATCAAGCTGTTGTAGCTATAGCCCTGCATGCTATCTCATCAGTAATGCCCTGCATCATATTATTATGCATGGACACAATCTCACTCTGATAAGTAGATGAACAAAAGCCAGTAATGAGATCCACGGGGTCTGACCGAAGGTGAGTGCTTTGCTCAAAGGCACTTCAAATCAAATGTAAAAATACATGTTTGCATGGGATTATTTGTTATGGATTCAACCTTCATTATTGCTCTTCAGACTTTTACATTTGTGTTGTTTCTGTCCCATGTTACGTCACATGCAGATGAACATATAGCTCTATTTTAACGTTCCTTCCATGCATGTCAGACTGCAAACCGCTGGTGAGGGTGGCAGAGTCAGTCACAGCCTCCTGAGCTGCATGAGCGGCTCCCAGGGGCCTCAACATGCACAGAGTCAGTCACAGCCTCCTGAGCTGCATGAGTGGCTCCCAGGGGCCTCAACATGCACAGAGTCAGTCACAGCCTCCTGAGCTGCATGAGCGGCTCCCAGGGGCCTCAACATGCACAGAGTCAGTCACAGCCTCCTGAGCTGCATGAGTGGCTCCCAGGGGCCTCAACATGCACAGAGTCAGTCACAGCCTCCTGAGCTGCATGAGCGGCTCCCAGGGGCCTCAACATGCACAGAGTCAGTCCCAGCCTCCTGAGCTGCATGAGCGGCTCCCAGGGGCCTCAACATGCATAGAGTCAGTCACAGCCTCCTGAGCTGCATGAGCGGCTCCCAGGGGCCTCAATATGCATAGAGTCAGTCACAGCCTCCTGAGCTGCATGAGCGGCTCCCAGGGGCCTCAACATGCACAGAGTCAGTCACAGCCTCCTGAGCGGCATGAGCGTCTCCCAGGGGCTTCAACATGCACACACTACACACAGTCTACCATGGCAGCTTCCAATACGGGATTTATGAAGCACTAAAAGCCCCTATCTCTCACACACACACACACACACACACACACACACACACACACACACAACACACACACACACGTGTGTACCGCCAAGCACAGGCTTTGCATATCGTTGACTCTCTTTTACACACAAGAAGCAGATGTTCTCTGTGATATTACATCTGTTTCTGTAACACACACACACAGACACACATACTGGAAAGAGGCTAGTATTCAGAGTCCAAGACTCAGAGAGAGAGAGAGAGAGAGAGAGAGAGAGAGAGAGAGAGAGAGAGAGAGAGAGAGAGAGAGAGAGAGAGAGAGAGAGAGAGAGAGAGAGAGAGAGAGAGAGAGAAAACACTTGGAGGGGAGAAAGAGAGACTGAAAAAAACTTGAAAGAGAAAAGAAAGCAGAAGAGGGAGGAGAAGGGAGGAGTGCGTGTGTGTCTCATTTCATTTCAAAAGCTTTTTGCACGGGTGGCTTAATTATTCTTTGGTGTTCTGTCGGAAATTAACTGAGGGTTAGAGAAGGACTTCTGGACTGCTTGGCAGGCTAGCTGGCTGCCTGGTTAAGTGCAAGAATGAATGGGTGAATGAGGCGATGGATGGATGGATGCATGGAAAGGGGATTTGCCTCTGAGTACAGCTTAATTCCTGCTTAAAGCTTTAGTCTTCTTATATGTGTTGTTTTGTTGTCACTTCACTTTCGACCATAAGAAGGATTCAGGAATATAGATATTTAGATAGAAAGTGAAATGCCAATTGACTTTCAATTTACCTTAAGGACGGTCATCATTTATATCCATGCTATGGAAACGGTGAAAGCCCAAATAAGATTCCTAGCAGTGGAGGAATCAGGATACATATTTATGACTTTGTCGTAGGGTACCATAGTCAGGCGGCCGATAAAGTTGAGCAGGCATTGAAATTGCATTTTAAAGTGTTTATTTGAAATGCTTCAGCAGACTGCACATAAATCCTACATGAAGACACACATAACTAACATAATATAACGAAACATGAATGTTGTTACAAGCCTGTAACCATGGGCATAACTACCCACAAGACTATGCTCCAGCCTTCTCCTATCCAATCCCCCTGACACTGACATAAGCCAGGCTTAAATAGGCTATCCATTGCCTAGCCCCACCCAGAGCCATTTAGAGAGAGAGTCGTGACATCTCTGTCCGCTCCAATGGACCATATTTTAACAGCAATGGCGGCTCATGGAGCCTCTCAGTAGTTCCTGGAAGTTAGCGTCTCCCAATAGAAACACATTGGAGTTCCAGCACAACAGACCGTTTGTGATGCACTTTTAAAAGGTAGGACGTTTAAATAATCACACTGTATATGTTCAGCACATCTATATAAATGTACATTAGTGGATTATCCGTAGCTTCGTCCGCAGCGCTGTCAGCTGTAGTGACCAAAGCGTCTATAGTGATTATATATAAACGTAAAAAAACGAATCGACCAATCATTATCAGTCATCCATCCATGAACAGTATAATGCACAGTAAATTGCATCCTTAGTAAATTCAGTATGGGAAAAAGACATAATCTTTCTATTACATTACATACCTCACATGTAATCTGTTTGACATTTCCTTAACGACCATCTCTGGAGCCACATGGTTTCCATGACATCAACACAAGCAATGCTACCATCAATGCGCTCCTGTTGTGCAGAAAAACGTTAGTCAACACAGAAATACGTTCCTATCAAATTTATATATCGGAGTTTGATATTTAAAGAAAAGAAACATTTCTGAATGTCATGTTAATTACTTACCACAATATTAGTTCTCAATATGTTTACAGTTGTACTCTTACTTGGAAACAACAGCTTGGAAATGTCTAATGCATCTTTCTACGATAGTGTTAATTTTTCAAATACAGTAATATATTTTAACATTGTGATAAAGTGTCTAATTTCGATTTTCATTGTTAATGTAAGAAAGTTCATCTCTAAAGCCTTACACTACCACTGGTATAAGTTGGGTATAAATAAACCATTCTTTTCTCTAGCTGAACACTTGGGTCCTTACACATGACTGCTCGCTGACAACTCAGACATGCACTCACAAACACACACCCATTTACACCACTTTCTCTCTTACACTCACTGTCTCTCTCTTACCCCACCCGACAAGCACATTTTTTTCAACTTCAAAATGGCACTTTTATCAAGCTGTCACGCAGCCATCCCACCATGGCTAAGACACAAAGGGAGAAGAGGTGGAGAGAGAGAGAGCGAGAGTGATAGAGAGAGAGACAGAGAGGGAGATAGAGAGAATTGGATACACAAAAAGTGACACAGGCAATGAGCAAGAGCAAAAAAGTGTGACAGACTCCTCGCCCACGCGGAGCCTTGCTCTCTTCCTCAGCAACGCTCACACTGCCGCGATGACTGACACTGCTACCACGTTCAACTTCACAAAGAAATATATAAATAAGAAGTATCAGACCTTTTTTCCCCCCCTACCTTTATTCACTTGTTGAAAGGCTTTTAGGGTCTTTGTAGACTTTAGTGAAAGGGCTTGAGTGGAGCAGAGGTGTGCACAGAGCCTCCCAGAAGAGAGAGATGGGTGGAAGACTGTATGGTTACGACGCTTCACGCCTCGTCTGAAAACACAGCTGTGTGAACTGTCGCAGCTTCTGGCGTACAACGTAGGCAACGGGACGCAGCGCGGGAAGGAAAGTATTGTGTAGAGAGATGCCCTGGAGACATTGTTTTTTTATTGTAACCATACAGTGTGCTTATGTTCTTCCATCTTTGATTAGGAACAAGGACTTTTTGAAACTTTTACTTCAGCGTGAGTTTGGGTTGGAAGGTTATTGACTTTTTGTTTTGAGTACGGGGTAATACGACAAAGCCAATCCAGGTTTTAGTTTCAACTGAAAGTTACAAATACAGTTAATTCACAGCTAAAACTGTAAGACTATTTGTGAGGCCCAGTTACTGGAGGTGAAATGTCCTTCAATCTTGATGAGTTGTGAAGTCTACAATATAACTGAATATGCAGGGTGATCGTAGTCTTCAAAAATGTATTTATGAAGTAGTTCCACTATGTATGACACACATTGCAAGTGAATATAATATTGGATAAGCATTTTCATCTCTTCGAAGCACTTCCATCCGCTAGAAACTATTTTTATGAGACCTCAAGCAAGTGATAGTCTGAGGTTGACAATCAAACCTTACCTTACATACAGTTTCTGAATATTAACAAATTTGTGTGCAGGCCTGATTTTCGAACTGTACAGATATGAATGCAGGATACCACCAAATGCAGTTTAATTTTCTCTCAGTCTGGAAAAAGCTGGGACAACAAAACGTAAACAGAACGTGAAGCTAAGATATCCCTCAGTGAGCAGGTCTCTTATATTTGGTGTTGAACCATAGATTGTAAAATATATGGACGGAACGTCTGTGATGCCACCTATTGGTTAACAAAAGTATTTGTACGTTTTTTGCAAGCAGAAGAAACAATCCATATTTGGCACATTGAGAACAGAATTGAATGGCCTCCTCGCACTACTCTCTGGCCAAAGTCACTATCATTCAACCCTTAATAACCTTTTCCTGATATAAAAGTGTCAAACGGGACCTTTCAAAATACATAATACGGCGATGAACCAGCCACTGAGATCCAAACAGATTGGAAAAAAGTATCGGCCTTGTCTTACGTGAATGAAACAATCTTCCTGTTGACCTGGTGGGGGCCCCTCTGCATGGGACACCGTTAGCTGTGGAGAGGGGTTAGGGCCATACATAGATCCCTGTGGCAGGTCTTAACCTGACATGAGTTGGACACCTCACCTCTCCACAACCCAGTAGGATCCACCTGAGGCATAGGACTTCTTCAGGAGATCACACATAGGACACAGATGGTTCTATACATTTGAAACCCCTCACACCGGCGTCGCCATACAGGGTCTTGCAATGCCTTCCAGACTGCGCCATGCAGCACCCTCCATTGCCACCCATTGTATTAAACACAGAACAAGACCTGCAATCCAATCTGCCGACTTGTGTTATTCTTTGCACTGTGTGACGGTTTGCGAGGCAGCGCTCCGTGGTTCGTCTGGTGACACGCTTTAGAGTAGACCACCCCGTGTCCCTGAGCAGACTGGAGGATGCACACAGATACATCCAGGTTACCGAGGGGAGTCGCTGGGGAGCCACTGATTTCAGAAAACTCAACATGCCGCACTCAAGTCCGCTTTTTGTTTTGGTGCAAAGATGGTAGAAGGGAGTGTATCTGGGAGTCAACCTCTGTGATGGGTTGTGTGGTGGGTTTCTCTAGCAGTAACCTGAGACTGCTTCAATGTGGTGTGGAGGGTGCCTGTCTTGAGTGATGTGTCTGTGGAATGACAGTTGGGGAGATGTAGCTGTAGGACCTGTGAGGAGGAGATGAGTATCTTGGAGATGTCGGTGTCTGGGACGGGGGAGGATTGTGTTGTGAGTGTTATGATGCTTGCTTGAGGATGGTGTGTGTGTGTGTGTGTGTGTGTATGTGAGAGAGAGAGAGAGAGAGAGAGAGAGAGAGAGAGAGAGAGAGAGAGGTGCAGAGACTTTGCTGCAGAATGCAGTGTCGTTTATTAACCATCTCTCGTTCACATTATGAAAAATACTGATTGCAGTCAATCTAAAGCTACTGGGATTAGTTAATTACTGTTTCAATGCTTATGCTGTATGAATGAGGCTTTGGTTAAGATTCTGTACATCACGCATATCTACTGCTATGGGCTGTCACCCACGCAATTCCATGTTAAATTGAGCTGTGTTTCTGTTACAGATGGTCCGTGATCTGCGTTGCCAGCCAAGTGACTCATCAATAGCTCATAGTTTATAGAGTAACTCTCTTGTTTTGGTTGTCAGTCTGTCAGTGACAGAGCTACAACCATCTAGCCCCAAACCACTACACCCTACATACTGTAACGTATCTTATGTTAGCTTTCAATAGGCAGTGAATCAAAATCAGTGCTCACATTATATAATTGTATTTTATTTTAAGTATTATATTGTATAGTACCTACCAGCACTTTGCACATGCAAACTAAAATAAAAATAGGTTTAAAGGTTTGAGATGAGTCAAATAGGTAAGGTAAAGGACTGGTTTCCTGTAGTTTTCATTTTGAAAGGTGCGGTATAATATAAGATTTGAACACCATGGTTAATTATCCATTACAGTGAGGCGATAAGAATTTAAGATAAAATAACTTTGGGTGACTTGATCAACACTGTCAGTCAAATGAAAACGCCCAGATTCATTCACCACTGTGTTTTTTGGTAGACAAACTGCTTTGTATGTTGTGTTGATAGTTATTGCCAACACGAGACAAATGGAAGGTTGTTAATCATAATTTATGTTCATCCTACAATCTGCCAGGGTTTATCACTGTGTCTTCAGACACAGTGATAAACTGTGAACTCTGATAATCAATGTACAGACATTTAAGGAAGTATTGGCAGTCTTTTTCTTAAATTGAAGCATGCCTGCCTTCTTCCAGACAGTCTGAGAGGCACATCACAATATTCACCACGATGACGGTGTCTTCTGAAAAGATAGGTAGAATAACATCATCAGCATAACTGTGGTAACTGGTCAGAGAAACCACTAATAGATCCCAGTGAGGATGTGTCGAGTGGTAAAATAAAATAACTAAGAACTGACCCTTTTGGCACACCGTTTTTCAATTGATTGATTGATTGATTGATTGCTCGGTAGGAGAACACAGTTGATTTGCTTTGTTGGAGTTATGTGGTTGTCTATCTGTTATGGTTTAAAATGTTTTAGAAGTTGTTAAAAGTTACCTACTTGCAAGTGGTGCGACAGGTGGAAAAGTTCAGCTTGAAGGTGTCAGTGTCTGAGCAGGGGGAAAGGTTGAAGGGACTGCTTTGAGGATTGAGGGCAGCTGAGAGGGGTGGAGAGAATTGGCTGCTCATGGTCACTACTTTGATCGACACTTGCTTGATTTGGCAGCAGCTTTTCTTAAAAGTGATGAAATACAAATATATATATATATATATATATATATATATATATATATATATATACTGTATATATATACTGTATATATATAGGGAAAACGTATTTGATCCCTGCTGATTTTGTACGTTTGCCCACTGACAAAGACATGATCAGTCTATCATTTTAATGGTAGGTTTATTTGAACAGTGAGAGACAGAATGACATCAAATAAATCCAGAAAACCGCATGTCAAAATCTTTATAAATTGATTAGAATTTTAATGAGGGAAGTAAGTATTTGACCCCCTTTCAGAAAGATTTCTGGCTCCCAGGTGTCTTTTATACAGGTAACGAGCTGAGATTAGTAGCACACTCTTAAAGGGAGCGCTGCTAATCTCAGTTTGTTACCTGTATAAAAGACACCTGGGAGCCAGAAATCTTTCTTTCTTTCAGAAGCAATCAATCAGATTCCAAACTCTCCACCATGGCCAAGACCAAACAGCTCTCCAAGGATGTCAGGGACAAGATTGTAGACCTACACAAGGCTGGAATGGGCTACAAGACCATCGACAAGCAGCTTGGTGAGAAGGTGACAACAGTTGGTGTGATTATTCACAAATGGAAGAAACACAAAATAACTGTCAATCTCCCTCGGCCTGGGGCTCCATGCAAGATCTCACCTCGTGGAGTTGCAATGATCATGAGAACGGTGAGGAATCAGCCCAGAACTGCACGGGAGGATCTTGTCAATGATCTCTAGGCAGCTGGGACCATAGTCACCAAGAAAACAATTGGTAACATACTATGCTGTGAAGGACTGAAATCCTGCAGCGCCCGCAAGGTACCCCTGCTCAAGAAAGCACATACACAGGCCCGTCTGAAGTTTGCCAATGAACATCTGAATGATTCAGAGGAGAACTGGGTGAAAGTGTTGTGGTCAGATGAGACCAAAATCGAGCTCTTTGGCATCAACTCAACTCGCCGTGTTTGGAGGAGGAGAAATGCTGCCTATGACCCCAAGTACACCATCCCCACCTGCAAACATGGAGGTGGAAACATTATGCTTTGGGGGTGTTTTTCTGCTAAGGGGACAGGACAACTTCGCCTCATCAAAGGGACGATGGACGGCGCCATGTACCGTCAAATCTTGGGTGAGAACCTCCTTCCCTCAGCCAGGGCATTGAAAATAGGTCGTGGATGGGTATTCCAGCATGACAATGACCCAAAACACACGGCAAAGGCAACAAAAGAGTGGCTCAAGAAGAAGCACATTAAGTTCCTGAAGTGGCCTAGCCAGTCTCCAGACCTTAATCCCATAGAAAATCTGTGGAGGGAGCTGAAGGTTCGAGTTGCCAAACGTCAGGCTTGAAACCTTAATGACTTGGAGAATATCTGCAAAGAGGAGTGGGACAAAATGGGGATGTAGAGAACACAAAGCACAGCAGAGGAAAGGAGGACTGTACCGCATTTTAGCCAAAGGTATTTTGAGGACAATAGGAGGACATAGAGATTTAAATGTATAGGACAAAACGAAAGGACAAAAGAAGAAAGGAAACGGTTGTTCTGACAGATGAATGGTTCTGTGTAATTCTGCCTTATTCCTTCTTGTTTGTTACCATACCAACTCATTTAGAAGATAATAAATGAACATGATCCTTTGTTCACCATAAATCACTTATGGTATTATTAGCATTCCGATGTATTCTGGATTTCAACGCAGTTTAGGCATGGCATCACTAATGTTATAATCAGTACTTTGTAGACCTCGTTGTAGCAATTATGGTATGAAATGAATATCAACTATAAATCAACAACCTGCGCTTTGTAAATGATGTTATAAACCATTTTCTCATCATCGTAATTATAATTTATAACCGAGTATGATTGGCTTAATAATAAGTATTAATGTAGGAACAAGAATTTATAAATGCAGATTTCACTATGAAGTAACTATTTTTTCCTTTATTACCTTCAAAGTTGCAGTTATTCTGAAATGCTACCGGAAAATATAAGTATGAAAATGTATTTAACTTTTCCTCCAATTAATTGGATTTCAGTTCATTCGCTCCATTATTGTAAAACAGACAATATAATAAATCAATTTGTTAATGTAATAAATTCAACAAATATTATATAAGAATATCAATTGCAGCAGTGAAAATAAGTTAGAGAGAGAAATGGAGAGACAGAAACAGAAAGATAGAGGATATAATATATCCAACAAACCAAACAAAAACAAAAAGCCAGTCAGGGAAAATAATAGCTGGAGATGAAAATGAAACAAAGTTGAACTCAAGTGAACATAAATGAAATAAAATGTGATTCAAAACAGTTTTCTGCATTTCCAACAGAAAGAAACCTAATTTGTTCTCCCACTGGGAGAATGTAAATACTACATGTGCCACTGGTGAAATGTGTAAAGTCACACTGGGCATGGTGCGAATGCTGGCCCTTCAGGCCGTTCCCTGACCACAGACATTCAGACTGTTTTATGCATCAGTGTTCATTGTTCTGTAGTCTCTTTCTTTGCAATCACATGCCCTCTGCTCTCTCATCTGACTGCTGCTTCGCCATCTAACATGAAAGAAGAATCGCCTCTTTATTGTTTTTGCCATATACACTGACAGTTTTGATGATCGTCCGGGTTCGCACATGGATTGTAAAACTAGTATCGCGTCCGTGGACCAGTAGTGCGCCAGCATTGGCATTTTGATTTTGATTGTCTTGTTAATTGCTTGTATGTTATGAGTTAACAGGGGTGTTTCAGACCACGGAACATCCCAGCTGATGTGACGTTGAGGAAATGCCAATTAGTTTAGAGAGCTGTGATGAGACTCAAGCTGTGCTGAACATTTTTAAAACAATGCACACCTCTCACCACTAGAATTTTCACTGGCCGTGGTTTAAAAATAATAATTATTATTAAATTAATAATACATTAAACTTGTATTGTACTTTGGGGTTTAGCGTGGTACCCCAGACCTGAGGTACAGGAAGGAGTATAGGAGGTCAGAGAGCTTGGTCCTGGGGGGTTTAGCGTGGTACCCCAGACCTGAGGTACCAGGAAGGAGTATAGGAGGTCAGAGAGCTTGGTCCTGGGGGGTTTAGCCTGGTACCCCAGACCTGAGGTACAGGAAGGAGTATAGGAGGTCAGAGAGCTTGGTCCTGGGGGGCCAGGTTATTGATGACTTTGTGGGTGGTGAGTAGCATTTTAAAGTGAATACCATATTTAACCGGGAGCCAGTGGAGGTTGAGAAGGATAGTGATGATGGGATCGCGACGCGGGTAGAGGTGAGCCTGCAGGCAGCAGAGATCTGGACGTATTGAACCGTGTTGAGGATTTTGTTAGGTGAACTGTAGAGGATGCTACTGCAGTGTTCAAGTCTGGAGGTTATGAGGGCATGGATGAGTGTTTCTCTAGCAGCAAAGGCAGGGCGGGCCAGTGGCGGGCAATGTTCCTGAGGTGGAAGGCAGCTTTTGTGACCTGGTTAGCATGAGATAGGAATGAGAGGGTGAGGTCAAGGATGATTCCAAGGCTGATTCCAGCTGATTTATGGCAGTAGAGTTTGAGAAAGTTACGCTGCATCCATGATTTTATGTCTGCCAGAGGATTGTTTTATGGATGTCTGTCAGAGAGACAAGAGTTAAACCAGGAGAGGGTGGTGCCGAGGGAGTACTGAGTTGACTTTTAGTGTATTGACTAAAAGTCATTATCACAGGTTCGTAACGACACTTTACATGAAATTATCTCATCTAAAATCGAATATCTTTAATATTTTCTATTTCCGATAAAAATCTGAAATATTAAATCCGCTATCATTTACGAGTCTAAACATATAGGGAATTGTTGATCTCCTGTATCTCTCAGTTCGGCATCTTGGGATGGTCAGTTTGTCTGACAACCTGTTAGCTCCTCCCTGAGGGGTGGTAGCCAGTCACTGACGTTGGACTTAAGCAACTCCCTGGCAAAGTCAAGACACAGTTAAGTGCGTCTCTCTGATAGAGCACACAATCCGAGAGTGCGGAGAGCCTTTCGGTACCCTGGGTATCTCCGGCCAAGTGCAATTTAACAAGCCTGTTTCTGTGTGATTCCCAGCCCTTTCACCTGGTCTGCAGTCATATAACTGCGGCAGACAGGGACTGCATACTCCAGCACTGGTCACACGTTGCCTGTGTAGATGGAAACCAGTTCTGTGTCTCGGACATCAGGTTTCTTCAGACGATGCGTAGCAAAAAGCTTCTTATTGGCTGAGGTCAGCATGTAGTCCACCTGACAGTCCCATCGCAGGTTACTCTGGATGGTACCCACCAGGACCTGTGTCATCGACTTCCACTATGTTCTGATCAATGGAAAGGGTCGAAAGGGCTGGTGTGCAGCAAACTGTCAAGGGGCTCAGTTCATCAATGTTTGGAGGGGAAGATTTAGTTATGGGGACAACAGTGGCCTCTTTTGATTGTCTACGGATGACTCCTTCTTCATAATAACTGCTGATCATTTCACTGAAAGGAATGCGGATCTTGCATGCAAACTCCTTCAATTATTCTTGAGAATATCTTATATCTGGGCCAGGCGATTTGTGGCAGTTGATGGAAGCTCCCACACTGAAATAGTGGGGGGTACGGGGATGGTAGGAAGGGAGGTACAGCTGAACATTCGAGTGGCGGAAGAGACTTTGACACATTGACAAACCTTCTGTATATTGACCGAAGGTGTATGAGGAGAATGGAATGATTGATGTTCTCAAAGGAGCTGAGATTAAGAAGGATGAGGATGGTGAGGAAGCCAGGGTCAGCAGAGAGACGTATGTCATCTGGTGATTTTCAGTACGGTGATATATGTTCTGTGTTTGGAGCGGAAGCCGGATTAGAAAGGTTTGTAGAGGTTATTGGGTTGAGATTTCAGTTGAGCAGGGACAACTCCCTCAAGGATTTGGGACAGAAAGCAGAAGTCGGCGATGGGCCTGTTGGGGGTGTTGGGGTCAGGTCCAGGTTTTTTAAGTATGGGGGTGACAGAAGTGAGCTTGAGGGGGGGCAAGGCCAGTGGAAAAGGAGGAGTTAATTACACCGGTGATGAGTGGGGACAGTGTGGGGAGGCAGGCCTTGACTAGGAAGGGTCAAGGGCACAGGTTGAGGACTTTGTGTTAGTTACTATGGAGGATAGGTTGGTTTCAGTGATTTCACTGAGGGATGCAAATGAGTCTCAGAATTAGCAGCAGGAGTAGTGGGGGGTGGGGTTGAGGGCCAGGGATTGTGGTAAAAGAGGAAGCAGCGTATTGTGAAGATTGTATATTGTGTACATTTATTTATATATATATATATAATACAATAAGCAAATGCCGCCCGTACAATCCCCAACTAAATCACACTGACTTGAAATACAACACGTTGGTGAACAGTTGAAGATCGACAGGCATTAGAACTTCAGGATGGAAAACCCTTCCAAGGAACTCCCAAAGGTGCACTGTTGTTCAGCTTTTATTAGACTTGAAACTCTTCTTCAACTGCAATAATACAAAAACACCATTTTAGTTAGAAATCCCACCAGAACCTTTTATTGCACACAGATCTCTACTTTTACACACTGTCACAATTAGCCTTGGTCTATTTTAACGGTGTATTTGTTTAATTGTTGGTGTGGCACAACAATGACTCTTCGTGGATGTGCTGTACGTAATTTGCTATGACCCAAAATGTCTCAGTGCCTCAATATATCATTATTTAGTGTAAAGCATTTTGCTAATTTACATTCAATCTGCCAAGTAAATACATTGTATATAGCTATCATTCATTTTATAGCATGTCGAAATATAAACAAACAAAACTCAGTGGTAACAAAGTTACCTTGCTGGCCTCATTTATAGACTGTAAAACTGTATGGTAATGGATTTAACAAAAATATTTTGCAATTACATGACATTTCTCAACTCACCTGGTTATAGCAGAAGGTGTCACATCTTACAAACATAGCTATCATTCCGGAGAGTCCTTTGGGGCATAGATAACAGATGTGTGTGTGTGTGTGTTATCAATGAGGCTGTATGAACTCAACACGCATGCAGGGTATTCGCAGTATGTGAGTCCCTGCATGAACGCCTGGTGGATAGAATATTAAATCAAGGGATTCTGGAGCAACGGCTAATAGGCTAGCACTGAAGCCATGTTTACTCCAAACAACCACTTGGGTTGCTGTAGAGCTACGGAAGTGTCTGGAAACAAAGATAAATATAAACAAACAGAACACACACACAATGAATATGAAAGATCGTCCATGGGATGATGAAGCACTTCAGCGATTGATTTGAAATCAGAATAATCATGGGCCAAATGACCCAGGAATGCACCACGTCAATGACCAGGCATGAACCACGGTGGCCGTCATTATCAATAGCCCCTCACAGTGACAGAGGGGAGATGCCTGGAAACATCTAGGACCCTTTCAGGAAGAAGGTTCATCGACTATGAGGGACATCATGATGGATCACCATTTTGGTGGGGGGGGGGGGGGGGGGGTTTAGGGAAGTGGAAGTAGAGCATAATGTAGGAATAACCAGAGGGTTTAACAAGGTGTTAATGAGTTGTCTTCACTTGCACATTACGGGGGAGAGAAGGGGAGAGGGGTGGAGGAGGAGGAGGAGGAGGGTCATTGTAATGAGGATGTGTGAGTCAGTGTGTTTGTCGTTGATGGGACTTTCATCAGCCGCAGGTCATGTGGACGTGACACAATAATGTGGCCGTAACGAGAGTCCTGGGCCGGGCTCTTAATGCGGGGTGGCCTTAATGAGGTGGCTCTGTTAGCAAGGAAGGTGCCCCCCGAAAGACATGCTGCCGATGTTAACTGATGCTGCTGGAATCCTGGGGGACCATGGAGCAGGGATGGTGTGTGTGTGTGTGTGTGTGTGTGTGTGTGTGTGTGTGTGTGTGTGTGTGTGTGTGTGTGTGTGTGTGTGTGTGTGTGTGTGTGTGTGTGGGGGGGGGGCGTGTGTGGGCGTGTGTGTGTGTGTGGGGGGGGGGGTGTGGGCATGGGCGCGTGTGTGTGGGCGTTCACCTTTGAATTAATGAAACCATGGATGAAAGGAGGGGGTCATTGTGATATGCATTTAAACGACACAACAACTACCTCATACTCTTCATACTTACACAAACTCAATCACACACACACACACACACAAACACTCCCACAAGCATACACAATCTTACACACACTCAATCACACACAAACACACACACACACACTTACACACACTCAATCACACACACACACACACACACAAGCACACGCAATCACACACACACACACACACACACACACACAATCACACACACACACATTCAATCACACACACACACACACACACACAAACACACACAGTCGCACACACAATCACACACATCACACATACACACACACACACACTCAATCACACACACAAACACACATATACAATCACACACACACACACACTCACAACACACTAAGCTCCTTTGTTCAGGTACTTGGTTTGTAATTGAAATGGCGTAGTGTGCATCACAGCTGCGGGGTTGTCCTGGCACTTGTTGTTATCCCCACTAATGAAAGCTGTCCTCCTGTCTGAAGGTCAAGGAGCTGAGGAGATCTTTGGCTTGTCAGCCACTACTAGAGTCAATACGCCTTCTTTTTAATAATTTTAACCAGAGGCCATCTCCGGTAATTAGAGCCCATCTGTAGTAAAAGACAGGCTATTTATTGCAATCGCTGTGTCTGATTGGCACACATTGGGGTAAGTAATGTCATTTGGCACGAGGGGCCACATATGCATGTCATGTCAGTGTTCACGTTAACTGTCTGTTTCAGTCTCTCTTCTCTCACGGCCCTGTCACTACACAATCACTACACAATCAATGCACAAACAATCAATACACAATCAACACACTGTCACTACACAATCACTACACAATAAACACACTGTCACTACACAATCAATGCACAAACAATCACTACACAATCAACACACTGTCACTACACAATCAATGCACAAACAATCACTACACAATCAACACACTGTCACTACACAATCAATGCACAAATAATCACTACACAATCAACACACTGTCACTACACAATCACTACACAATCAACACACTGTCACTACACAATCAATGCACAAACAATCACTACACCATCAACACACTGTCACTACACAATCAATGCACAAACAATCACTACACAATCAACACATTGTCCCTACACAATCACTACACAATCAATGCACAAATAATCACTACACAATCAATGCACAATCACTACACAATTACTTCACAAACAATCACTACACAATCAATGCACAATCACTACACAATTACTAGAAAAACATTACTACACAATCACTACACAATCAACACACAATCAACACACTATCACTACACAATCGCTACACAAACAATTACTACACCATCAACACACAATCACTGCAAAGTCAACTCGCATGTTTGGCTTCCCATAAGCCAATCATGTGAAGGCCAAACTGGCAGAAATCCTATTGGTCGACAGACAGTTGTCAGTGTGTAAAAGCAGGAGCCTTCTCTACATAGCGCACATGCCCAGATGATCATCCATAAAGTGAAGGTAGCCAAACTCCTGTCCCTCACTTCTCTTTTCCAGGATTTTTTCAGTAAAGTTCAAACACTAACATGTTTATATGAAAAAGCCATTATCATCAGCCTTTAATACTCCTGCCACTGGCAGTGCTAAAGGCCCTGTTACACCTGCATCTGTCAGGGCAGCAGGGTGCTCTGTGGCTGAGCTTTGCTCAATCAATCGTTAGTTATTTGGTTATTTTCTACCCATGAGGCCACTCAAATATTTCATTTGATGGTTTGTTTGCCTCGTTTGACCGTGCACACACACATTCACACACATGTCAGTGTTGTCACCCAGGCAAGGCTACCACCAACCCCCCAGGAGCAGAGGTGTGACGTTTTCATGGACATCTCAGCGCTTTAGCTTGAACCAGACCACAGATCAAACCGGAACAGTTCCCACAAAACGTCTAGTTCGGTCTTATCAATGTATTGATTATGTATTTTGTTTATCTGTCTTCCTTCCTTTCGGTCTTCCATCCATCTTTCCCTTCCATCTGGCCTTCCTACCTTCCTTTATTCTTTCCTTCCTCCCTTCCCCCCCCCCCCCCCATCTCCTCAGCATCTGGATAGAGCTGAACATCTGCGTCACACCACTGCGCTGTTTCCCTTAATTAAAAAGTTATTTAAGCATTACACAGTGTTTCCCTGTTCTTTTCCCTTCCGTTTGACCATTCCATGGTCAGTCCGACGAGGCTGGAATCAGGCCCACATGGCACAGAGAACAGGGCGGGACAGCCTGTCAGAAACAGACCAATCTTAGCTCTCTGCTGATTGTCATCTGGAGTGTGTGAGTGTGTGAGTGTGGCCCCTGCTGCTGTATTTTCTCATCCGTGGTTCAATAGGAAAAGCCCAGCCTCCTCAATTGAGATATTCTCTATCCATAATGCATGACCAATTTATGATGCCGAGATAGGGAGTGATTGAGGATGGTGGGAGATAGAGAGATACAGAGAATGAGAGGAGGAGAGAGAGGGACAGAGAGAGAAGGCGAGAGAGATGTTAGCAGCCAAGAGAGAGAAACTCAGAAGATTACAGTTTAGCGAGGGTGCAAATCAATACAATATATATCTATATTAGCAGGAATGATAAGGGTATTGGAAATGTGGCCACATCTATAATGGATGAGCAATTTACACATTTATTTACACACTAAACTCTAGACTCAAGTGTGTGTGTGTTTGTGTGTGTGTGTGTGTGGGGGGGGGGGGGGGTCATGCAACAACAACATGAGAGGGATTGAGAGCGAGAGAGGGGTACTGACTCTCTCCTTCTGAGGTGTGAGTGGGGGGTCGTTCTG